>JASANG010003836.1:0-77467 GCA_030248215.1 Enoplolaimus lenunculus
AATGGAACATGATATATTGCTGTACATTGCGTTGTTACCAAATGGTTCTAACCCGGCTGACCTGTTACGTGTATTAATTGAATGACATAAGTGGCCGAAATGGTTCGTGTGTTGTATACAGTAATGAAATTGAGTTGCTGGTGAAAAATGTAAGTAGAATTAGCGAAAATTTTGTGTATAACTTGACCAATATTAATAGTCAGCTATAGATATTGTTGTAATATTTGTCTCTTTTGCATATATTTTCAAATGTGTGTAGCATTTATCGCCAGTTGGCGACAGGTAAAGAACAGCAGCAAATCTACTTTTTGCTCTGTCAAAAATTCATTTTAACCTCTGGTTGCGGTAGAATATTTGCCGGAGGTTTCGTTAATTCCTGTAGCGAAAACTCGTAATATTCTATTAAAATCTTACATTTGTAACACTGTGTTAACCAAACAGAAAATATATGTTTATGGTCTGTACGGGTTCGGGTAGGGTTAATAGAAAAATGTTATGGTACAGTTACTGCGCGACAAATTTAAAAAATTATCACGCGTTAACCGTATCTTACGACAAATTTTGAGGCAAGTCTGAAAATTAATACTGTGAATAGAGCACTATTCAGGGAAATTGTTTGAAACTGTTGCTGTTGCTTGAAAAAGAATCTTAAAAAATTTACGACGGCATAGTAGTAAGAGTCGCGGATCCCTATTTTAACGTTTAAGTCTGACTCAAAACAAGTGTATATTTCTAATCAGGGTTTGTAAAACAAATAGAATACAAAATTCAAAATTAGGGTCCATAAATGTCAATTACACGAATAAGAATGAAAGTCAAAATAGCAGGGCGAACTTGCTGGAGACGAAAAATAAATATCAGTCAGTCCCTCTTATTCGAGTCACTACAGTAACTGGAACTATTAACCAGTTGTTCAACTGCTGCGATACGGTACACTTTAAACGTCAGAAAAGCTTACTATATATTTTGCCGCAAGTGACGCAAGAAACACTAAATCATATTGACATATTTTAGCGGTTTTGAACCTGTAAGATAGCGAAAAAATTATTTTTACCACAAAATTAAAACGGTGCCTTGTGCAAAGCAGTAAATGACATCCGCAACGTCTTATAGTTTTAAGCGATCTAAATTTCTTAAAAACATTTCGCATATATGACCAGTACCACGCTAATTTATACAATCTTTTTAATACTAAAACTTTATTTGTATTGAAGTTTCAAATTTCTTGGTGTGTCAGCGAGGATGTCTGGTGTTGATTGCGTTAAATTTGTTTTTATATGGAAGCTTTGTTTCCAGCATGCACTATTGCCTACAAGTTAATTACAAATAGTATGCACAATACATACACATTGTGCGATGTTCTTACACGTATAGGCAGTGTAAAATGTCGTCAACACGCCAGGACACTTGGGTTTGAGCGTCAAACTTCTATAGCCAAGTGGTAACAGTAAACGCCTCTCACCCGAGAAACTGGAGTACAAACACTAGCTATGAAATTAGATTTCAGATGAAATTGAAGATGTTCATAAAGAAAGGGTTGTGGAAACGTTTTAATTTACTATGTAATTGTGGCCCATGTAAAGATCAGGGGCGGAACGTTTTTCTGTGGGACTATAAAAGACTACGATTAAGCTTTAGACTGTTTTTTTGTTTAGCTTAGGCTTAGGCTTAGGTATATGATCATTCTTACACTTTAGGTTTAGGCTTAGGCTTAGGATTGGGTTTAGGCTTAGGCTTAGAAATATGCTTATAATACTGTTCTGTCCGCTGTTCTTTACATTGGCCCTAATTGTAATTTTAGTATTTTTAACGTTACATAAGCGAACAGCAACTCCACTCGCACATTTGCGTCTACCGTCGTGGGGTCCAAAGTTGTTGTTGAGCAACCAACCTGTAGTTTTCTATATATGCTTTTAACTTTGCAATATTTATAATTCAATAATAACAAAAGATTTTTTAATCAACCTTATATGTCCCAGCAGGGGGTTTAGGTATCTTTTTTGGCGACACACTATCAGATTTGGAGCAGTGTCATAGTACCGCAATCGTGGCAACGCTACCGTATTGAAACTGAAGCGAAAGTTTGGCTCTTGTACAGTTTCGCTAGCAGTTTTGTAAATTTTCAGACTTTGGCGTAACGTAGGTTTAGGATTAGGCTTAGATACGTGTACAAGTGCCTCAGATTTTTTCGTGAGATGCATAAGTTGGCTCCTGATGCGACCCGAGTAAGAGGAGGGTAATAAGAGGGGTCGCCTTTTTGAGTCCTAATCAATAAAAGTCCGTATCCCTCATAACAGTCCGTAAGTGGATAGAGTCCTTAAATCCTAATTAGAGTCCATAAATGTCAATTGTCCCTAACTGAAGCGCATTAAAATTGAGTTCGAAATTTTAAAGTGCACTTAAGTTTTGAAAGCAACATTCCAAAGTATACCCTAGCATTATCGCTCAAGTTTTTGATGCAAGGCAAAAAACGTTTAATTCAACGGATAGTTGCAATACCGGATATATATCAGTAATGAAAGGTGGCGGAGGGCTGGTTGAAAATAAATAACAGTACGTAACCGAAAAACAAGGGGGTCCCCCAAATAAATATTTGTTCCCCCTCTTGTTCGGGTCACTACCAGTAGAGCACTTGTAGAACTAAAAACACGCTTGTAAATAGTTAAAATCTTATAGTAGAACCGAAATTGCTACTAGTTTTCACATATAATTCTGAATGTTGAAAGTTATTTTGAAACTTTTAATTTTAATGATACAAACCTGGCATATAATCGAGCACTCAAAAGGCAGTTAAGCTTAAAGACCCAGCGTCAGAAATTGAACTGAGTCGATTTAGAAATATTAGCTCTTTTAAACTTTACCCATGTTTAGGTTTAGACTTAGAAAAATGCTTACCATTACCTAAGTCTATAAGTCTAAGCAGTATTTTTTGAAATATTTTTATTTCCAATAAATCACAAAACATACCACAAAATAAACGATTGCAAAAGAATTTAAGCTCGTCGTGCTAATTGGATAATTTTTTGGGTTTTACAATTAGCGAATATCAAGTATATAATTGCATTCGGATTTATTTTAGTTTGGCAACTTTTTTCATCTTAACATTACATATTTTGGCCAATATGAAGAACAGCAGCGGAACAGTTATTATAAGCATATTCCTAAGCCAAACCCTAAGCCTAAGCGTAAGAATGAGCATAATCCTAAGCCTAAGCTTAAACCAAGCAAAAAATTAGTCTAAAGCTTAAGTATACTATGTTTCAGGCCCGCAGAAAAACGTTCCGCCCCTGATCGTTACATGGGCTCCTATTTCTATGCTGTTTTCTTTTGTATACCGCTCAGTTTATCTTTTGTTTCATACGTGCTGTGTAAGCTTTTAGCGAAGCTGCAATATATATTTTAAGCCAAATCTAAACTAAAAATTGCTAAAATTTGGGTTTATGCAATCTCAATATAACCATTTCATGTATACAGTATTACAAACATTGTGAACGAAATTCTAGTGTAAAATATTATAGGGCGAATGCGTAGTACGCATTATTGACAAGACGTGAGACCGCTCTCGGGCTCAAGCATCAAGCTCCGATTGCTGAGTTACGATAGTAAACGCCTCCCGCCAGATAGATATACCAAAAGGCTGTTTGAATTTGGTTCTCAAGGAAATGGTAAATCGCATCGCTATGTGAAATGTGGAAATTTCAAAATTTCATTTACAAACAATTATAACGATTTCAACGGATTGAACTAATAATGAAAGGTGATTTGCGTTTAACAAAATAGTTTGGCTGACTTTTTGATTCATCCTATATCGTTTTTGGACCACCCATTATGAGTCCAAATCGGAGTCCGTATCTCTAATAAGAGTCCGTAACGGATAGTGTCCCTAAACCCTAATTAGAGTCTATAAACGTCAATTATCCCTAATTGTAGCGCATAAATAATTTCAGGACCAAGTAAACTTGAGTTCAAAACTTAAGTTTTGAAAGTACATACTAAGTATAACCTTGCATTATCGCTCAAACTTTTGGTACGAGACAAATAAACGTTTTATTCAACGTATAGTTGTAGTACCGAATGTATATCAGTAACGAAGAGGGCGGATTAAAAATAAATAACAGTCCGCTACAGAATAACTGGGGCTACCCTCTGGAGAGGTAAATAAATATCAGTTCCGCCCTATATATCACACTGCTCTGGCATGCCATAACATATTAAGTAGAAACAGATTTGTTTATAAATGAAAGACTACAAAATTGTAAATTTCAACAAATGTTAGCATAATTTTTAATTTAGTTCAACACTTCAGCACCACAGCTATATTGTTCTGCTCATGTTAGCTATAGGAGCTTCAGCCTGTGAACTAGGAGACAGGAGAACTTGTAATAAAGCTGAAAAGATTAGCCGTACGCTTATACTTTAACGTAGGATTATACTCAGATTTAGGCTTGGACTTAATAGGCTTAGGTTTAGCTTTAGTTTTGGGCTTAGGCTTAAGTTTAGGTTTAGGTCTATATTTATGTGTATCAGGTTGGCCATTATGGTTAACATGGGCCGTTTTTGGCATCACGGGGTTCTCCATTATGGCGGCCAATGTTACTTTAAAGGGCGTAAACAGTAGATTAAGCGTATTCCTAAGCTTAAGCCAAACGTAAACCTAAGTGTAAGCAAAAAAATGTAATCTAGAATCTAAACCTACTCTTTTATAGACAAACCATAAACCTGGACGCCCCTTAAAGTACCATGAGCCGTTATGGCAGTACCATTCATCTGATCAGGGAGCTATATTCTGGCAAATTTCTACCACTATACACGCATAACCCTGAGAATATGTAAATCTAAAATACAATACGTCATCCAAACGTCATATGACGTTGAAAATAGACCTTCTGCCTCACCATAATTGAAGAAGATGTGATGAAAAACACCGGCATAATGCTACAGAACCTAAAAAAGCGCTAGTGTCATACTCTTGTTACTTAATGTACCCTTGGTTATACACATCAAATTTTGAACCATAATACAAAAAATGGGTTC
Source organism: Enoplolaimus lenunculus (assembly GCA_030248215.1). Classification (NCBI taxonomy): domain Eukaryota; kingdom Metazoa; phylum Nematoda; class Enoplea; order Enoplida; family Thoracostomopsidae; genus Enoplolaimus; species Enoplolaimus lenunculus. Next base: position 5,035 of record JASANG010003836.1, read on the forward strand.
AAAACAACTATTAAGGTTTGTATTTTATAAAGTGTAACCGTTTTACTGCAGTCTGTGATGAATATTTTTTTTGCTAATATCAAATTATACCATTCTGAGAGGAAAATCATGCTACGGTCCCTGTTGTTGAGCTTAGGGTTGGCATACGTAAGCATTTTCTTAAGACTAAAGTCCCAACAAGCGTTTATAGAGAAAACTGTTTGTAGACCAATTACCAACACCCAAGGTCGTTAACTAAGAGTTGCTGACGGGTTTGACTATTTTAGTTACTTTCCGTATGAGCCGACATTTCTTCTACAGCTTGTTTACCTTTGAATCTCTGGCCCATGTAAAGATCAGGGGCGGAACGTTTTTCAGTAGGTCTGCAATAGAGTAAGCTAAAGCTTTAATCTATTTTTTGCTTGGCTTAGGCTGAGGCTTAGGAATAAGTTCATTCTTTCGCTTAGGCTTAGGCTTAGGCTTAGGCTTAGGTTTAGGCTTAGGCTTAGGCTTAGGAATATGTTCATTCTTTCGCTTAGGCTTAGGCTTAGGCTTCGGTTTAGGCTTAGGCTTAGGAATATGCTTATACTACTGTTCCGTACCTGTTCTTTACATTGGCCGAATCACTTTACGTTCAGGTTCCGAATTTCACCGCAATATACCAAAGTGACCGTACCTAGTATACCCTTGAATCCTCTTCACGAATACGGTAATTCTGAATCAAATTGGTGCAATATAAATTTAAAGTACATTTGTTTATTTTTAGCACACCAACGTTCGTTTATTTGATCGACTAAATCATGTTGGTCGTCTGCCAGTATATCCAGCATCAACAAATTATTCACACAAATTCAGTCACGTTTATTTGAATAAAGAAAAGAAAATCATATCGCCGACAATGTTTTTGTACTATTTAGCGGCAATATTCAAAGGTCTGGCACCCCGGTCCGATGATGACGTCGTTGATAAGTTGAACTATCACTACACTTCGTCAATTATTTTCGCGTTCGCGATTGTTGTCAGCGCAAAACAGTACGTTGGATATCCGATTCAGTGCTGGGTGCCAGCTCAGTTTACAGGTAACGCTGGGCTGGTGTCAGCAGTGGCGTAGCCATGATTTTATTTCTTGAGGGTACACTGTAAATTTCAGTGAGTTGATTTGAACTCAGAATGAGTTGAATCACTCAGTCTGAGTTAGGACCATCAGAACTCTGAATTTTGAGTTGATTCAATTTGTTCTGACGTAATTAACCAACTCACAGAGAGTCAACTCAACTCATACTGACAATCAACTCAACTCAGGGTGAGTTAATGTTTACTGATATTAATTCAGAAATAATCAACTCGCTAGCTGAATTGATTAATCAACTCATTGGAATTTACAGTGTATACCATTATGCAAAATACAATTTTTGACCTGCTAAACGTACTTTTCCTTCTGTTCAAAAAATAACTGAAAGGACAGATTTGTTTCTATCCGTTCGGTAGCATAAGCTCATGGTCTTGACTGTAGTGATAAATACAGATCTACAAATTTCTGATAATAGTCGGCGTGGTATACATTGTTGGAAAAAAAGCTGGCTAGTAAAGCAAGCGAGAGGTTAAACGTAGTAACAAATGTTAATATAAAGTTTGATTTTGATATATATGCCTGACGGAATCCACGGCTCCTGTGTATCCTGTTCGATCCACCAATGCTTTCAAGTTATGTTTCGAGCTGCGCCAATCAGTTGTTTTCTACAACTTCTCGATTGACTTGTGATGCATCTTCCCAATAACCTTCATGCTGCATTGAAAATTTGGCCCATGTTACGTTAAAAAACGTCCAGCTTTCTGGTGGTACTGTAAAAGAGTAGGTTTAGATTCTGGATTACACTTTTTGCTGATGCTTATTCTTCAGAAGCTCCTAAGTTGTTTTCTATGCTGAAAACATTTTGCCCACCTTCACAGCAAAATCATAATCTTTCACTGCAGGTTGTACTTAAAATTAATGATTAGATTTCGGATATGAATTATTTACGATTAGGTAATAGTTAACTGGAGAAAATTGCAATTTGGAAACCAAACGAACCGTACGCACGCCGGCCTGCAGCAAATTAAGCAACAATCGAAATATATCGCTTATTTTCTCAACATTTTTTTGGCGTAAAATCAGCAGGAATCGCTGGATCAAGAGTGAATAATGCATGCTTTGAGACAAGAGAATGCAACTGGGTACATTCGGTGTAGAAAAGGATTCATAATTCCAACGATAATAAAAATAATTCGGTTTATTATTAAAGAGCTTTAGAAACGTGTTACAGATACGACATCAACCTTCCGAAAAGTAAACGGGGTATGACTAAAGTAACCCATGCTTGTACATTTTGTACCGTGCAAATCCCAGTTTGGTGCATACACTTTTCGGCCCATGTTACTTTTAGTGCCGTCCCGGTTTCTGGTGGGTCTCTAAAAGAGGAGGCTTAAATTCTAGACTACATTTTTTTGCTTAGGCTTAGGCTTAATAATACGCTTTTGCAACGCTTAGGCTTAGGCTTAGGAGTACGCTTAACCTACCGTTACGTCCCTAAAAGTAACATTGGTCAACTTTTCTAAGAATGATCATCCACACTTGGTTTGAACGCTAGATTTGTATTATTTCATATTTGTTTTCTCGAAGATACTAAAGTTCAATATATGGACATCGAATACTTTTATTTGTAATTATTTGCATTATGGTAAAAAACTAAGGTTTTGGATCTTAATTTTCTATTTTCAGACGCCTGGGAACAATACACTGAAAATTATTGTTGGGTGCAAAATACCTATTTTATACGGCCGGAAATGCAATCACCGCCAAGTTATATTACGTCACGACATCCACACCGCCATCACGTTGGTTACTACCAGTGGGTCCCGTTTGTCCTGGCGCTCGAAGCTTTAATGTTCTATGCCCCTTGTCTACTGTGGCGAGGAATGACCCAGTGGTATTCCGGTGAGTGATTAATCTTTATATAAATGAAGCTGGAACCACCACAATGGTCCTTCGATCCATCAAATGCGAAAAATGAAATATTTCCAGGAGTAACAGTTCAAGCGATCTCTCAAATGGCGAAAAATGAAATATTTATTACAGGAGTAACAGTTCAAGCGATCTCTCAAATGGCGAAAAATGAAATATTTATTACAGGAGTAACAGTTCAAGTGATCTCTCAAACGGCGAAAAATGAAATATTTATTACAGGAGTAACAGTTCAAGCGATCTTTTAAATGGCGAAAAATGAAATATTTATTACAGGAGTAACAGTTCAAGCGATCTCTCAAATGGCGTGTGACGCGCGACTAATGGACACCGATTCGCGTGCGACAACAATTCAAACGATCGCAGCTCATTTAGAAGACTCAATTTCGCTTCAACGCGATTTCAGTTCATCGACAACTTCGTCAACTGCCAGCAAAACCTGCCTCCAATGTTTGATGTGCCGTTGTAGTTGCGCAAACTATATTACTCTATTGTATATTATTACAAAATTACTGTATGTGCTCAATGCGTCGAGTCAAATATTTGTGTTGAATAATTTTCTTGGCACAAGCGATCTAATGTATGGCTTTCATATTGCGCGCGATTTAATTGCTGGCCGCGATTGGGAACAAAGTGGAAATTTTCCGCGTGTTACGTTGTGTGATTTTGAGGTAAAGCGGTTTGCCGACGAATTTATTACTTTGTGAGGCGCGGCATCGAAGAAAAACACGACTAAATCATTGGTTCTTAACCTTTTCGCTCATAGAGTATACTATGTGCAACTTAATACAATAATGGACGAGCAATACATACATTGTGAGCAGTGGTTAACAATTATAACTTATTTACTCAGTGCAAAATGTACACAAGACGTGAGAGCTTCCTCGGGCTCGAGCGTCGAGCTCCTATAGCTCAGTGGTCATCGTAAACGCCTCCCACCCGTGAGACTGGGAATTGATTCTTACCTTGAAATTACATCTCATATGAAATTGAAAATATTCATGTGAGAAAGGGTTCAAATAGAATTGTCACTAAGGTAACGCTTTGTAGCTATGGCGGCAGTGTCATTAGTATGCCAAAAACAAAAGTAAATTTGCACAAAATTGCCCAAAAACATATCAGTATGCATTCACTTTTATTTCCTTGGAAAACACAGCAAAATAGTGCAGTTGTCGAAAACCATCAAAAAAACTTCAATATCGTAAATTCAGCGACTGCAGTCGCAAAATTCACTGCAACTACAATTTACAAAATCCGACTAATCATGAAAATATTGCGCAGTAGAAATATTAAGAAGTTACCAAAACTCATGGTAAAACGAGATTCTTTGTTTCATGCTACAGGCATCGCGTTACGCATATGTCTTACGCGACGTTGAAACAAATGAGCTAAGCGAAACTCATAAATTTGCAATGTTTGACAATTGCTATTCTGTGTATAATAGCTTAAACTTCTCGATTTAAGCCTAAGCTAATCACGTTGTATTAACGAACCTTTTATGTTTTAATAAACTTTCTTGCACACACAAAAAAGTAATTGTGAATTTATTCAGAAAAGTGTTTTCTGTGGCAAATCTGAAAAGTTTTGCTGATATTTAAGACAATTTTTCTAAAAACTTTATTTCAAAACGTTTTTTGAAAACATTTCTGTTATAACAGAAACACTTTTCAAGTGCACCTTGCTAGTCATATTTCTCAAATGTAAGAAATTTTTTCTTAAATATCAGAAATTTTATTATGAGTGCAGCAGCATAAATTCAGGTGAAATCTTAGACATTCATAGTTTAAGCTAAACTTAACTAATTGTATTATTATAGCTACCTGACAGACAACAGTTATAATTAATTTGATGCGAGTGCAAAACATTTACACAAATAATTTAAATTAAAGCTTCTAAGTCAGGCAGTACCATATAGAGCCATTCATGAAAATTTTGATGCGGATGCGGTGGGACTCGAATCCATGATGTACGGATTACCAGTCCGCTGCTCTAACCACTGAGCTACGCAGCGATGCAAACTTTTCGCTACAATGGCTCTACATACCGTGAGTTTGGTACTACAAGATACGTATATGAATACGCCGCGAAACCGTTTGAACTGGAGTTGGCATAAACTCGTACTATCTTACACATGTTTGAAATAAATTTAAATTCTAGTTTAATTGTAGTCCGTCCAACCAATTAAGTTTACCTTATGAACTAATACTTAAGTTTGGTTAAGCAATAATTTAACATTAGGAGTTTAGCGAGTAGGAAGCCTATTTTAACTGCAGAAGATGTTATTGAAAATCACTACAACACCGAATTTCATAAGGTAAAATCACTGACACAGTAACAAGCTACCAGTTAATTTTATAGCAGGTAGCTTCAAAATTGTCAGGTGCCATGCCAAGGGCATGGAAGTCAGTTACTTATTTGCTTAAAAAATTAATCCAACCCAGAAGTGGTCAACAGAAATTTTGCGATGAGGTAGGGTCAACGCGTGGCCGCGGTTGTAAAAAAAGTATTGACCCTACTTCAACGAGTAACCGAGACCACTTGTTGAGGTAGGAGCAACGGAAAATTTTCGTTGAGGCAGAGTCAACGGAAAATTTTCATTGAGGTACGGTCAACGACCATTCGTTAACCCTGGGATAGGACACATTTTGTGGCCAGGCCAAATTTTATAATGTGAATGCCGCATTAGGTATATCCAACGCAAATCAAGCTTACATTGACTAAGAATGTGATTTTTCATCACAATGCGTTTATTAGAATATTGCCCCACATTCTGAAATGTATATAGCACGTATCACCAGTTAGTAATAGGTTTTCAAACCAGCCAACTACGACATCTAAAACCGTCAAACTCGGGTCGCAAGTACAAAAGATCAAATGCAGATAATGTTCACATTTCAAAGCTGCCCATTGGCTGGTCCGAAATTTATCAGTCCTATGGACAACTGGTGATTGGTGTTATATGCATTTAAGAATATGGGCCATTATTTTACGAATATGGGCCATTATTTTAAGAATATGGGCCATTATTTTAAGAATATGGGCCATTATTTTAAGAATATGGGCCATTATTTTAAGAATATGGGTCATTATTTTAAGAATATGGGCCTTTATGTTAAGAATATGGGTCAATATTTTAAGAATATGGGTTATTATTTTAAGAATATGGGCCTTTATGTTAAGAATATGGGCCATTATTTTAAGAATATGGGCCATTATTTTAAGAATATGGGTCATTATTTTAACAATATGGGCCATTATTTTAAGAATATGGGTCATTATTTTAAGAATATGGGCCTTTATGTTAACAATATGGGCCATTATTTTAAGAATATGGGCCATTATGTTAAGAATATGGGCCATTATTTTAAGAATATGGGTCATTATTTTAAGAATATGGGCCATTATTTTTAGAATATGGGCCATTATGTTAAGAATATGGGCCATTATTTTAAGAATATGGGCCATTATGTTAAGAATATGAGCCATTATTTTAAGAATATGGGCCATTATTTTAAGAATATGGGCCATTATTTTAAGAATATGGGCCATTATTTTATGAATATGGGCCATCATTTTAAGAATATGGGCCATTATTTTAAGAATATGGGCCATTATTTTAAGAATATGGGCCATTATTTTAAGAATATGGGCCATTATTTTAAGAATATGGGCCATTATTTTAAGAATATGGGCCATCATTTTAAGAATATGGGCCATTATTTTAAGAATATGGGCCATTATTTTAAGAATATGGGCCATTATTTTAAGAATATGGGCCATTATTTAAGAATATGGGCCATTATTTTAAGAATATGGGCCATTATTTTAAGAATATGGGTCATTATTTTAGGTTCGCGTCCTTGGAAACGTACAGCGTCACACAGTTCAGTGTGTACTTATGATCAATTTATTTAACGAAAAGATTTTTCTGTTTCTTTGGTTTTGGTTTTTCATTGTTACAATCGTATCGTTGTGTTCGCTGTGTCATTGGATGGTGCTATCGCTTGTGCCAGGTATTATGATAAGATTTTGTTTTTAGCGCTAAGTCGACAGTAATTGATAAACTGTTGGGCCCATGTTACTTTAAAGGGCTTCCAGGTTTCTGATGGGTCCATAAAAGAGTAGGTTTAGATTGTAGATTACATTTTTTGGTTAGGCTTAGGCTTAGGCTTAGGCTTAGGCTTAGGCTTAGGCTTAGGCTTAGGAACTCATTTTTGCAAATAAGCCTCGAAACTTTTGCGTTAAACCACTCAAACGCTTAATATGTCTACTACTATTCCGGAATTTTTGTTTTCTGTCATCAGTCTTAGATGTTCGAGTCAACGTATAGAACAGGGCCGTAACAGTAGTATAAGCATATTTCAAAGCCTGAGTCTAAGCTTAAGCGTAAGAATAAGCTTGTCTAAGCGTACGCCTAGGCAAAAAATTAGTTTAAAGTTTAAGCTTATTCTATTGCAGTCCCGCAGAAAAACGTTCGACCTGTGATCTTTACATGTGCCGAAGTTCGGTGAAGTTCGGTAGTAACTAGCATTTGGCTCTTGTACACTTCGCCACATTCACGGTTTGAATTTGACTTAGGGAATTCTTAATCTATGCCTCTGCGTAATTCGTCAATCTTTGCTTAAGTCTTCCTAAAGTCATAACCTTCAATGTCTGTCCGTCTGTCCGTCCGAAAAGAATCTCAGGAACGGCAGAACTATTTTGATAAACTTTTTTGTTTGAAAGCCAATTATCCTGGGGTGTTATTCTCGCATTGGGGTTTTAGAATTTGAAGCCGTTTATTAGCTACAGGCTAATTTGCATAATTAATTAAGCCTAAATTAGGACTTTTCACAATAATTTCACTAATTATTATAATTAGAAGCAATCAAATTTTACCATTAAAGGGTTTTTGGGTGCGAGGCATCTAAATAAACTGTCTACAAACCTCTAAAACCGATAATTGAGCAGTTAGCTAATAGATAATTTGCATATTAGCATAGTTTATAAGCCTAAATTAGGACTTTTTACAACATTTCACTGATTATTAAGGTTAAAAGCAATATAATTTCAGCACTAAAAGGTTTTTAGGTGCGAGGAATTTGAATAAATTGTTTACAAACATACAAAACCGATAATTGAATAGTTAGCTAATAGCTAATTTGCATATTAGCTTAATTGACAAGACAAAATTAGGACTTTTTAACTTATTTCAATAATTATTAGGGTGGCTGAAGGGTTTTTGGTGCGAGGAATCTGAATAAATTGTTTACAAACGTCTAAAACCGTTAATTCAGTAGTGAGCTAATAAATAATTTGCATATAACCTTAATTGCTTACGTGTGTTCGAGCTTCGCTCAATAAACGTAGTCCCACTACGACTGGTTTCAATGTTATATGTCGCACGCAGCTCCACGTCAGAAATCTCTGTATCCGCCGCTATTATATCAACGCAGTGTCATTGCTGCAAAACTACCAGCTGCTTTGTTACATCCGCATCCCGGTCCAGTTTTTGGCGCGGCCCTGGTTACTTTTTTGGCCAATGTAATGAACAGGGGCGGAACAGTATTATAAGCATATTCCTAAGCCTAAGCCTAAGCCTGAACCTAAGCCTAAGCCTTAGCGTAACAATGAGCATATTCCTAAGCCTAAGCCTAAGCCAGGCAAAAAATTAGTTTAAACCTTAAGCTTATTCTATTCTAGTCCCGCAGAAAAACGTTCCGTCCCTGATCTTTACATGGGCCGGTTTTTTGGCAAATTTCAGGTCAGAAAGAACAATTCATCAAACGATATCTCAGGGCAACTGATTTTTTAATCGAAAGCGCATCGTTGCACAAATTTGTTCACAAGTTTCTTGGTGCAGATGGTGTATTCTGTCTACGCATGATCTCTCTTCACGCTGGCGATATACTCGCAACGCAAGTTAGTGTGTTCGATGTACGTTTAGTACTGAGCAGTGCCGGAGTAGGCTAGGGTAGGCGTCCCCCCTAAAATTCCAGGGTGGGCAGGCCCGTAGCCAGTTCACCTTGCTAGGGGTGGGGGGGCTAAAAATGTTTCTGCAGGGGAATACAAGGGTTTTCGTTGACTTACAAGCAAGGTTGAAATTTTTGTAGGAGGGGTGCAAAATTTTCGCAGGGGGGGTGGGACGCTTGCAATGATCACAACATTTTTCAAATTCTGATTAGTATTAATGGCTATGTTTTGTTCAAATTCTTTTTCAGATGGGAGCACCTCGTCGGGGGTTGGGGGTGCGCCTTGCCCCAAATGGGAGTATGAGTGGTGAATGCACCGGCCCTGGTACTAAGCAAAGTTTTAAAATTATGCTGTCTCTTATAGCGACTTGTATAATACTAACTTGGACTATGGTTCGTTCACGTTATAAAGCTTACGTGGATGTAACAAATGTTCCTCGTTTTCGAAGCCCCGCCTCTGTTAATACCCACTTTGTTGCTTCACTAATCAGTGTTTGAGATTTATCACAGTCGCTTTTGATTTTTGTGCCAGCAGTTTTATCCGTGCACTGAGTTCAACCAAGCGACCGTTGGCGAATTAAAGATCTCTAGAAAGCTGCCCCATCGCATGCTGCATAACAAATTTTGACCGTTTCACCTGTAATAGTAATGAACCCCGGACACGGTAAAAACGTTTGACCGGAAAGCAAGATGACCGGAACGGTCGTTTGCTTATTAACAAATTGAACCAACGCAAATATACCCTCAAACGGCGAGTGTTGTCTGACAGAGGCCACCACTTCTATTGATTGTACCCATATTGAACTTTTGTAACTGTGGCTTAGGCTTAGGCTTACGCTTAGGCTTAGGCTTAGGCTTAAGCTTAGGCTTAGGCTTAGCTAAAAGTGTTGTGCGTAATGCCATTCGGCACCGTCCGTCACTGTCCATCGCCGCTTCTGTGATGGACCGGTGCCGCACGATACCGCACGACAAGTATACAGCCACCCTTAGACCATTTGTTGCCAAACTTGTGCTCCATGTATCACAGTTGGTTGCATTCACAGGTAATTGCTGCGTTGTGGCACGATTTCTATGCGCAAGACGGCCGTCGAAGCCCGTACGAGATGTACGATCCTTCGTCGCTGGCGATGCAAAATCCGCACAAACTTCACGAGTTAAATTTTAAAAATTGGCTCTTAGGAGGACTTTCTAATGCCGCTGGGAGCTCAGGTGGGCCTAATTTTGAAGGCGTAACTGTCCCACGTGCAATGAAACGAAGACGATCGGAAACATTTGTCAGCTTTGCTTGAGTGAACGGCATACAAGCAATGCGTTCAGACACGTAGCCACGGAAGCCCCTGGGGACGCTCAACCTTCCCTAGGAAAATTGTGCCTCCATTTAGAAAATGTTATAGTCCTTCTTGTAAGACAACGGGAGGTCATCGCATCCCACTCCCGAAAATGGTCAGTTTGCACTAGCAGGCTACGAATCTGTTGGCGGTGTGGATTCGTGTTATTTTGTTTTTTAAATAAATGTTGTTGTTGTTATTGTTATTGTTGTTTTATTTTTATCGAATTGTGTTCTGCAACCTTACAGATTTAGTTTGTAAGCTGTGTGTTAAAATAGAAACTACAAGAACTTGATGGTACATATTAGCGCAAGACTGACTTCCGAGAATTTCATAGTAAATTTCATTTGCGATGGTTTGCAATATTAAAATCGGCGCAAGATATATATTAATACTCAAGGCGTAACTTTCCATTTTTAGTAAATTGCTAGTATGGTTGGCACCAGGGTGCCACCAGAGATGAAAAATACTGGAGCCGGAGGTCAACGAAAGTTGTCGAGCCGGAGCCGGAGGTGAGGCGAAATTAGGCAGCAAAAATGATGGCTTAATTTTACCCAATACCTGCAATATGTTGTTAAGTTGTTTGGTTTTACGTTGATTTTCCGGGAAATTTTGGAAATTCCTTTCTGAAAATTGTTGTGACGAAAATTGAGCTAAAATTATGCAAAACATTACTACCGAAATGGCCGGAACCTCCGGCATATTTCTACCGGAGCCGGAGCCGGAGGCCGATTTTCTGCCGGAGCCGAAGGCAGACCTCTGGTTGTACCCTGGTTGGCAGCAAAATACACCGGTATCTATAGTCTCTGTTTAATGTTTTAAATCGAATTATTACTCTATGATACGTTAACCATTTCGGCCCATGTATCGAACAGGATCGGATCGTTTTTTGGTGAGGCTGTAATAGAGTCAGTTTATGTTTCAGACTAAACTTTTTTGATTAGGCTCAGGTAGGGTTTAGGCTTAGGCCTAGGCTTAGCTTTAGGTTTAGGCTTAGGCTTAGGAATATGTTTATACTACTGTTTCGGCCCTGTTCTATACATGGGCCACGATTTTGATTTGCTGCTGACGATGTCTAACTTTACAACTTATACAACACTGATATGCCTTCTTGCTGTGGAATCATCGCAACGAACACTTGTTTATCTTCACGTATTCGCTTGTTTAGTCGATCAATCGCTTGAGCTTCAAACAAAGTTGGGCCAGGAATGCCGCCAGCACCCCACAGAACCTGGATTTAAGTTACAAATTTGGCAGTTGGCATCAGCTCCGCCAAAAAACAATCAAATCGAGCTCTGTTTACAGTAGAATTTCTGCTAATTTCAAAATAAAATTGCTGAACTTTTTCAAACGCGCTTCTAAAACAAAATGTTTGGTAACACTTTATAGATTCTTGCTAAAATTCGCAAATTCGACGACCAACGTATAGAACAGGGTCGGAACAGTAGTATAAGCATATTCATAAGCCTAAGCCTAAGCGTAAGAATGAGCCTATACCTAAGCCTAAATCCTAAGCCTAAGCAAAACATTAGTCTAAAGCTTAAGCTGACTCTTTTCTAGTCCCACAGAAAAACGTTCCGGCCCTGTTTTATACATGGGCCAATAATGTGGAAATTTTGTCATAATCACAGGGAATGGTGTTATATATCCCTCTTTCTATTCTTCGGTGGCTACCACCATCTTTCTACCTCCAATTCTGGCAAAATTTGTTGACCTCCAGCTGCGGCTGCGGTATTTTTCGTCTTCGGTTACAGCCTGATATGTACACTGTAAGAAGTGCCATAGTTCATTTAACCCCTTCTCACATTGAGTTGCCCATAGGCAACTCAGCGCAGTGTATATACGTTAAATAATATATATCGCATAGTGTTTAACAATTGCAACACGCATACATAGTACTAAAATCACCACAAGACGTGAGAGCCCCCTCGGGCTCGAGCGTCAAGCTCCAATAGCTGAGTGGTGATGGTATACGTCTCCCACTCCAGTCGCTGGAGTTCGAATCCTAGCATAAAAGTAGGTCTCAGGGAAAATACAAAATATTCATGTGATAAAGGAAAGGTCTGCGTCATGGATGCTGTATACCTTACGAACGGACCATTTATACTTTTTAATAATCAAACATTAATATATATCCTTACATCGTCAATTGTTATAATACCACCGCGTCGAAGTAACTGCACGCATTTTCGGTAGTATTTTTCGTATTGTTGCTTTTGGTTGTCGTGAATGTAGCAAAAATCAAACGTTCCCGAATGCGTTTGCTCGAGGCTTTCTGAACCGATATTAATGCATCATTATTAGCTAAGTAATTTAAAGTCAATATATTAAAAATAAGCTCATCACATCAGGTAGGTATAACAATATATATGTTCGTTGTTTGCGGGGCCGGAGCAGCCACCCCCCATACCCCCTCCATTTGGGGGCCCCCACCCCTATAGGGGCCCCACCCTAACCGGTTGAAACAAAAACCGCTTAAGTTTTAAAATGCGTCTGGCTTCTCGCTCGATTCGCTCGCGAGTTTGGGAGCCCCCACCCTGGAATTTCGGGAGAGCATCCACCGCTGACTGCTCCGGCACTGGATGTTTGGAGTTTGGCAGACAATACAGCCTTTAATATTGGTACCAAACAATACGACGCTGATGATTGCTTTTGAAACTGCAGAAAACTGGTATACGATATTTCACCTCGAATGATATATAAAGGTACACCTGATTCATGTTGGCTATAGATAAATAGGCACATGTATAGAACAGGGCCGGAGCGTTTTGCAAAGGAGCTGTAATAGAGTAAGTTTAAGCTTAAGTAAATGGTTTGCTTTGGCTTAGGCTTACGCTTAGGAATAGGCTCATCGTTATGCTTAGGCTTACGCTTAGGCTTAGGCTTAGGCTGAGCAATACTGTTTCGGCTCTGTTCTATACAAGGGCAGATAAATATAACACGGTAGTATTAATGCCTTCTTGTTTTCTGCCAAATACACAAACCTTTTACCTAAAACAGGAACCAGATCGTTTGTAGGCGAAAGCATAATTTCAATTTTGTGTGTAACTTTTGCCTGAAAGTAAATGAGATTATACGAATCGCTGCTACTTCGAAGACTAAAGTTGAAATTTAGTCCACTTTGTCGTTGAAATTACACCTAATTGAAAATTAAACTTTTCAGCGGCCCATGTATAGAACAGGGCCGGATCGTTTTCCGCGGGGGGCTATAATAGAATCAGTTTAAGCTTTAGACTAATTTTTTCCTTAGGCTTAGGCTTAAGCTTAAGCTTGCCTTACGAATAGGCTCGTTCATACGCTTAGGCTTAGGCTTAAGCTTATGCTCAGGCTTAGAAATATGCTTATACTACTGTTCCGGCCCTGTTCCATACATGGACCCCACCAGTATCTTAAAGTATCCATAATGGAACGTTAAACGACTCTGGTCCGTTGCCAGAGGACGGCCGAGCATGTGGCTCAGCTTGAGTTTGCCAAATCTTGGCTCGACTAGAAAAGTTTTTAGTACTCTTGCACATTTGTTGTTTCAACCACATGCCGCTCCGAACTTGTTTTTCTCATTAGCAGGCGTAGCTGCGACTGCAGGTTCGAAAGACTCTTTAAGTTCACCTTCATTGCATATTTCCGTCCGTAATCTTCCCAGAAAACTCGCTTTGAATCAATACCGTATACTTTTCCAGTTTCTGGTATCACTGCGGCTGCTGCAATGGCATGCATTCCGGTGTATAACCCTAAAAAGAAACCAGTTATAAAGGCCCGTATAACCTAATCGTACTTGTACTTCTTACCCACATATTAAAGTCCCCCCACAGATAACGAACCTGAGTGTAAACCAAACTTTAGACTCAAACCTGAGTTCAAGTACTGACGCATTAGCTCAAGTCTTATCACGTAATGTAATAATATAAACATACTGTGCAAAAAAATGGTGAGTCAAATTGACTCTCTCCGAAATAGGCTTCTCCGGACTAGACAAACTGAGTCAAAATTCGACTCCGCCATAGTCAAATTCGGCTGACTGATTCGCTAGTAAGTCGAGTTTGACTCTGGCGGAGTCGAATTTGACTCAGTTTGCGAAGTCCGGAAAAGCCTATTTCGGAGAGAATCAATTTTGACTCACCGTTTTTTGCAGTGTAGTGGGTGAGGAACTTTCGCTTTCAATCAAATTTAACTGTAGTGTTGAGTATCTAAACAGGTACCTTAGCTATGAAGCCTGTCCGCAAAGCCTAAACGTATGCCTAATTCTAAACCTAAGCCTGTAAGAAACTAAGTCACTGAGTCTCACAGTTGCCATGGGCCATTATAAATATTAAGAAATTCTGAGTTACAATTGGATATTCAGCACCGCTCATAAGTCATAAAAACGTAGCGCAACTCTAAATATCTTAACTGTTATGAAACCGGGCCAATGTAAAGAACACAGGCGGAACAGTATTATAAGCGTACTCCTAAGCCTAAGCCTAAGCCTAAGCCTAAGCCTAAGCCTAAGCCTAAGCCTAAGCCTAAGCCTAACCCTAAGCCTAAGCGTAAGCATAAGTCTAAGCATAAGCCTAAGCCTAAGCCTAAGCCTAATCCTTAAGCGTAAGACTGAGCATATTCCTAAGCCTAAGTCAAGCAAAAAATTAGTCTAAAGCTTAAATGTACTCTTTTCTCATACCACAGAAAAACGTTCCGCCCATGATCATTACATGGGCCTGAAACCGTTAGCAATAAGGAAGGCATCATTATCCTTACCTACATCAAGAACCTTGCTAGCGTTCATGGCTTTAATCAACATTGTATTCAATCGAATTGTGCTTCTTGAGGTCAACAAATTTGCGAGTGGGACGTTATCTTGTGTATCCTGTAGTGCAAAGTTGTTAAGTTATTGCCGTCCTGTTCCATTAGCTTCCATGCAAGCTTATGATTGCTTGACTACGCACTTTAAATCACTCACAACTCATAGTTAAGTCCTAAATTGCTAAATTTGGTGCTATGCGTAAACGAGATAAATTTCTGCACAGCCTTGCAACCAGTTGATGATATTTCATACAATACAGGCGGGGGGTGGGAAGATTCGGAAGACGGAACAGAAAAACGTTTCTAGTAACAAGATATATTTAATGGTGTCCAAATAATTTTCGGTCTATGAACGAAGACGGCTGGATAGCAGATTTAGTCCCATATCTCGTCCACATTCTTTACGGCTGTTATACCTGTGAAAATGCAAAAAAACGACATTGATTAACTAAGAGTCGACGACACTTCAGTGCTCTAAAATTGCGTAAATGAATTGATCAAAGTTGTAGAAATGATGTTAAAATTTAAATATAAGATTAAGTCTTGTCTGTCCTACGTTTGGCTTGCTATAAGTCAAAATTAAGCACCATTCTTTGGAGTTTGTTTAAGTTCAAAAGGGTGTAATTTGTTGGCAAAACCATGACACTTTCAGGTCAGTAGCCAGCAAACCTTGGTAGCTGGGCTAAAAAATTTTCAGGAGGGGCATTCAAAGGTTTTCAATGACTTACAAGCAAGGTCTAAAATTGTCAGGCGGGGCCAAAATTTTTTCAGGGGGGCGGCGGCTGCGCCCTTCCTGGCCCACCCCCCTTGGCTGCGGGCCCGAACACTTACCCTAATTAATCGGTTGACAAATGAGGGCAGTGCACTTGAATGGGCTTCCGCATATTTGGATTTTCGTTCTTGGTTATCTGGGAAATCCTACAAAGTTAAAGGAATATAACAAACAAATTGGGTGAACTTAGACTAATTTTGCACCAAAATACCCAAAAGTGACAAGGTATTTTGGAGATACGACTTGATACACGAAAATTCAAATGGATACACTAAACTGTTGATACCATTTCGGTTAAGGAACTGCTGCATCTTATGTAATAAATGCTAGAAACACAACAGGGGTTTCACTGATAAGCGAATGTATCGACGGACCCTTGACTTAGCAAAAAGTTTGGTCGACTTTCCGTTTGGCTAAAATAATCCTACTTTTTTAAGTATAATTTTGAATTTGGTTTAAAACTTTCAGGTTTCAGCAAAAATTATCTGGTTTGATTGAAAAACTCTCAGTTGAATAAATATCCGGTTAATTGCTTTAATCACTGTTTACTTACATATGGACAAAACTTACATATGGATTGAGCTGTCCTGAACAGCATCTACATACTAAGCTGATGCAGACTAATATATATTTCATTATACAGATAACTATTTACGTCTATAATGACATATCGGAAGATTACAGAGGAAGACCAAACTTCACAAGTGGATCCAGAGCAGTACCCTGGCCAGAGCTTAAAACAACAGAGATCAAAACTAAAATTTTGTGCTAATATTGAGTGCTAAAATTGCGTTTGGTGTCTTGCTCGTTTGCTGCTGATAAACTGCGCCTCGAGTATTTATGACTGATTAAACTAAATATGTAAAAAGCGGCCAATGTTACTTTAAGGGGCGTAACAGTAGACTAACCGTATTCATAAGCATAAGCCTAAGCCTAAGCGTTGCAAGAATGTGTTCGTGAGCCTAAGCCTAAGCAAAAATATATAATCTAGAATCTAATCCCAATCTTTTACAGACCTATCACAAACCTGGATGCGCCTTAAAGTAACATATTAAGCGTGACACTTTGTGGCTTTAAACAAAATACACAAACCAAATATAATAAGGTTGCTGCAAAAGGGCGTAGTCGCTGTACAGACAAACCATTTTTAAAACTTTTCACTCAAATATCTACGTTTCCGACGTTTTTACTATCCGCATACATCCGGAACTAAAAACCCATGCAATAAAGTGGATTCGAAGTTTAAGCCGGGCCTAAGTGCAAGTCGAAACGCCAAACAATAGTTTAACGCATACGACAAATATTTGAGCTGCCGCTAAATGCACAACAAACTTAACAACGCGCTAAAGACTGCAAGTTGTTGATTCTATAAAACTTGCAAAATTGTTTTTTTCGTTTGCACTCGTTAGCAAGATTGTCTACAGCTACAATATATACGTCTTTGTTTTGAAACCCTTCTAAAACCAACTGGTTTAATTCTCTATTCTAAGGAAATTTGGCCCATGTAGAGATCAGGGGCGAAACCGTTTTCTGTGGACTAGAAAAGAATAAGCTTAAGCGTTATACTAAGTTTTTTTGCTTAGCTTAGGCTTAAGAATATGCTCATTCTTACGCTTAGGCTTAGGCTTAGACTTAGGAATACGCTTAAAATACTTAGGGAGGATACCAACACGTGTATTTTGAGCGAGCATACAATGCTAAAATATTATTTGATCTTGAAAATCCATAATGTATTTCAACGGTTGGTAAAATTTTTATTTGTCATGTTGCTTTTGAAATTTCAGGGTAATACATTCTTCGGTCAATGTGTTCACAATTGTAGTATAGTTTATGTAGCTATTCCTAAGCCTAAGCTAAGCGCCAGCGAGACAGTAAGTCTAAAACAAGCCTAAGCCTAATGCGGGGTTCACGTTATAACTGGGGCAGCTTGGAACACGTTTTGTCCAAGTTGATTCGACATCAACAGAAAATTTTGTGATCCGAATAGCGGTTATGTAGACAAAATGTGAATGTTACATGACCTTAACTTAAAAATCACTGATCTCAAGCGCTCATCGTATACAAATAGCCATTTGTCATATCATACTGCGAGACATTTTTGCAATATCATATGATATTCCTAAATTCTACTAAATATCATATAATATTATGCAGGACAATGGAATTGATGCGCGCTTATAAAACAGTGAAATGTCGAATAATGCAGCGTTAAATGATTTCGAAAGTTGAATTAGCTTCTTAGTTTTTGTTTCTCGCTGAATTTTTTTCCAAAATATACTCCTAAGTGCGAATAATTCAAATTTCAATTTTTGGTATCATATGACATTCTACAGGACAATCAAGCTAGTTTATACCACAACTTTGCAGACATTTTCAAACATATCATATGATACTCACAGAGAATATTTGGAATATCATATGATATTCCAGTACAAACTGTAGATGTCACATCAGGATAGCAGACAATTCAAATTTTTTGAATCTGATAGCGGATAAACGGTCAGACAAAATGTTACCAGCTATAGCCATAGGGACAAAACGTGTTCCATGCTGCACCAGTTATAACGTGAACACCGCATAAAGTTAGAAAACTTTAGATTCAACCTAGAGCCTACGCTATTGCAGCTTCACAGAAAAACGGACGCCTCTAAATGTAATACGAACCGATTCCCTTATTCATCCTAAGACGCCCGTATTCAGGAACGAATATCCGAAGTGTGCCGCAAAAGCATACATACAGCTGAAAAACTGGCTTATTGTTCTAGATACAGGTGCTTATGTTTAACCTTGCTTGAAGAAACTCAGCGAAACCATTAAAGTATTTTGCAGCAAATTCACAGCAAATAGACTGCATATATGCTGACGAGAGCTGTGTAGCAGATAAAACATTTAACTACATGTCGTAGCACGCATGGTTTGTCATTTTGGCCAATGTATAGCTAAATGCCTTTTACTGTAACATGAGCATATTCCTAAGCCTAGCAAAAAATTTAATTTTAAAGTTTAAGTATTTTGCAGTCTCACGAAAAAACGCTCCGACCGTCAGGTGCAAACGCGGCGACCATTTTTGCCTGGAAGCATCGGCTTTCTTGAAAGATGCCGCGTTCTCGTGCAAAGTTCAAAGTCTTTTAATACAGTAGTAAACTGCCTAACTGACACGTAGTCGAATCAGTAAATGACTTTATTCATTGGCTTTTCTTCAATTAAACTGCGCAATAAAAATTGGTAAAAATTGCTGGAAAAACATCATTGCATAAACAGATTTGTCATTGAGGTTTAGAATCATAGAAAAAACTTAACGCTTGAAAGTAGACAATCCTGTTAGCAGTAAATGAAATAAAACCTGAGCGCAAGCGGAGCTGAAAACTGCTAAAGCCGGACGACAGAGCAAATTTTACCAAACCCGAAAACAGAACTGAAAGCGAAGCAATGATAGGTTGCTAAAATGTTGACTGGTCTAAAATAAATTTTAATTTTCGCGAATAAATAATTTTAAATTTATGAATCGCTAGCAGATAAAAAATAAGCATTGATTGAAGTTTAAATGTAATTTTGAACAATTTGCTTAGGCTTAGGCTTAGTTTCAAACGCAGACTTAAACAATCTCAAAGCGACAACCCAGCAATATTTGATACAGTTACAGAGTTTGAGGTGGATTTTGTTTGATCCTTCGGCGTTGTATGTACGCTTGTTCTCGTACCGTGCAAACTATGAGCGCTCTTAGACATTATATTGTTAATTGAAACTGCAGTTGCTAGTTTTGCATTTCGGTTATATAATTCTTCATTTTGCTTATTGTGAACGTTGCTGTTTTCTTCGTTCCTACTGTAAACATCAAACAACGCGTTTTCACTTTGCAAATTATCTTTTTCGTTTTGTTCACTGAACCGTTGTTGCATTCGAGTCAACTGAGTCTTGCCAATTTGTCTTCGACGTTCAACCGTTAGCTGACTCTCCAAACTTACTTCATTAATGTTCCCCGGTTGACTCTCCAAACTTACGTCATTAATGTTCCCCGGTTCACCATGTACAGTCGGTTTACGTCCAGCTTGTCGTCCAATCAGCTCAGAGTTACTGTCATTTTGTTGCTCTACAGTACAAGTTTCGAAATTAACTGGCTGAATTCCGTTGACTTTTGCCGATATTTTCACAGATTCCGCAACTTTATTCGGCTGTTCATAATCATTAATACGACACAACGGTTCGCCGCCGAACAGCTCCATCTCTGGACTGGTGTACATCCACTGTAGACGGTACAGTCCAACGTGGCCCGTATTACGAATTTTGAGGCGTTCAACAAACTCGCACGCGATCGGAACATGCGCCGGCCGCATTATATCATTGAATTCACAAATTAAAATGTACGCGAATTGAGACTGATTGAACGTCGTTTGACGACGCAGGGTTGGCGAAATTTTTGATGGATATCGTTGGCTGCCGATTGTTGAAATCGAAGATTGTTCAGAGTGCAAGTGGTTTTTGTAGAAAGACATTCGCTGAAACCAAAAAAAACACTGCAAATCCAACTAATGAGCGTATTATTATTATTGTTATTATTAATATTATTATTGTTATTATTATTATTATTATTATTATTATTACTATTATTATTGTTATTATTATTAGTATTAGTAGTAGTAAGTAGTCGTATAATATTTTTGCTATTATTGTTACTGTTATCATTACGTTATTAATAATAATAATAATAATAATAATAATAATAATAACAATAATAATAATAATAATAATAATAATAATAATAATAATAATAATAATGATAATGATAATGATAATAATAATAATAATAATAATAATAATAACGGTAATAATAATAATAATAATAATAATAATAATAATAATTAATAATAATAATAATAATAATAATAATAATAATAATAATAATAATAATAATAATAATAATAATAATAATAATAATAATAATAATAATAATATTAGATTTTCAACGACTATTTGCCAAACAAAATTTGAAAACATGAATATATTTACACGGAAAAACTTAATACCTCTATCTTCTATTTATAACTGACTTTACTAAACGAATTTTTCTCCTGGACAAAATATACAGTTTTTGCTATGTATAAATAACTGACAGCGTATTTTAATCAGGGTTCTACGCAGCCGGGACCAAGCGCCGCAGTCGTTCTTCAACCCGAACTAAGGTTTGCCAATCAGAGATTACTGTCTTGCTCAATCCTCGTCAACGATTTGTAACCCCAACCTTGAGATCCAATATTTTAGTTATTTTTGAAGCATCTATTTTTGCTGTTAAAATTTTAACACAAACAACAAAACATAATTATACGAAAAAGACAACATTTATATAGAAAAGAATGTATGTATAATATCTTAACAATAGACGGGTCACATTTTGTTCAGGAATAAATTTAAACATATCAAAGTACGTTGACTTTCAGTATCAGCATACCAAGACGTACCCTGAGGTTCCACGCAGTCGGACAAAATCTATAAATATCTTTAGCACCAGTCCAGCTTAGCCAACACTTTTCAAACTCATGATTAATATAGTGTTGGCTGAGTATTTTGAAAGCAATGCATATAAATCCGGTATATTGAGTCGGTGTCCAACCGCTATTTTCACGCTGAGAAACAGTCGTAGACGAACACTTTTGAGACAGAATTGAATTAGCGTCAAATAACCCTGAAGAAAAATGGTTTATAAAAATTAAACATAGTAATTAACAGTATTGGAGTTTTAGTTTTTAGTTTGAAATAAAGAAATAAAGTGAACAAGTATCGTTGCTGATATGTGTATATTGCAGTCTGCAATCAAATTTTTGAACTCTTGTACACTTTCTCTGTCAACAACTACGTTTAAGCTTAGGCTTAGGTTTTAGTTTTAACTAAAAAAATTAAACCCTAAAAGTTCATCGCATTTCCCTCAGCAAAACGGAACTCTTAGCAACTTGAATTAACTTTATGATTATGTTTAGTTCGGGATTAGGCTTAGGCTTTAGGCTTGCACGACCAGACTAAAATATAGGCGTAGGCTTTATGCTAATGCATATTTGCGCAAAATTAGGATTAAGCTGTAGGCTTAAGCATCGGCTCAGGAGTAGGCATTTAGATTAACCCGTTACATTGTGTATTAGTTTTAATAAGCATGGATGATGCATGCTAACAAGACTACGCAACTGGGTACATTCTGTTTGGCTTAACCCCCTTTATTTAGAGGAGATACAGCCTATTTGAACTATGACACTTTATTTGTACGTCAACAAATTGCTCCGCTTATAATTAATTTAGGGTTATTGCATGTGAGAGCGACCCCTCTAAATAAGAGGGGGTCGGCCAAAAACGCAACGCCCGGTGGTACATTTTGTACCATGCGGAACCCAAAGAGTTGCACACTCTTGTATCATGCACTCTTGGTTTTACCAATAGTTTGACGTGGTTTAGCACATAATCGCGATACAGCCAATAATTGTTGATACAGTGTCATTTGGTTTGACGAGTTCGAAACTTCGCTGTTGTCAAATGAACAAAAATGTAGATATGGATAGAGACCTATCAAACAAAACGCTAAGGTATAAATTCAAAGCGGAACAGGTGACAAAAGACGAGATAGTAGAAGTTAGCAACTTTATGGCCAATGAAGTGCAGCTTTTCTCGTTTCATTAGAAATTTTCGAAACGGGTATGTCCTACTACTGCCTAGGTGTATGCCCTCGAAAAAAATAGTTCATTCTACAGGTGGCCCAAGAACAAGAAACAGTTAATATTTTGTAACATGAATATTCTAAAATAGAATAAAAACCACACTACGAAAACTACAAGAACCACTAAAACTGTTACAAAATACTGCGCTGAAAGTTAAGTCACTTGTTTTTGCAGCAAAGATTGCAGTGACGGGTCGAATGTGTGCGGGGTTTCCACAGACTCACAAATGAGTAGCCCCCCAAAATCAAGAAATTGCAACCACTTTCAACATGAGTACATCATGATAATACTTGCAGCAACAATTTATTCATGAAGAATATTTGCAAAAAATCAATTTACATGTTTGAATCACATTACAAGCCGAAATAGTTCATGTTCATTTCTTGGATTGCTAATACATAGGTTATGCTTGACATTTATTGCAGTTGTCTGCACATTCTTCGTATAAATTACATGTCAAGGCTTAGGCTGAAAATGATGTTTCTTAGCAAATAATTGCAGCTGCAAGTTACTAGTGTAAGTTACAGCTACGAAGTTTCACTGCAAAATCTTGCCCGTGCGAATAGGACATTAGTGAACGTTTGTAGTTTACAATTTTAACACATTACTACTCAACCCCTTATCATATAGAGTATACTATGAGCAGTGAGCAACTTTAGCGCGCACTAAAAATAAATTGCTACGCGTAGTCACACTACA
Source organism: Enoplolaimus lenunculus (assembly GCA_030248215.1). Classification (NCBI taxonomy): domain Eukaryota; kingdom Metazoa; phylum Nematoda; class Enoplea; order Enoplida; family Thoracostomopsidae; genus Enoplolaimus; species Enoplolaimus lenunculus. Next base: position 28,239 of record JASANG010003836.1, read on the forward strand.
TAGTCTCTCAAGACGTGAAAGGATGTCGTGATTGACAGTCAAGCTCCTATACCTGAGTAGCGATGGTAAACCCTCTCACCCGAGAGGCTGCTATTATAATCCTGCTTGAAATTATTTCTTCAGAAAATATTCATGTGAGAAAGGATTAACGTAGAAGCAAAATAATTAATACAAACGTTAGCATCGCATACCGTCTCGTTCGACACATTTCAGTAGCATTCCTTGTCGAATTCGTTTCAATTGACGATACGAGTTACACATTGCGAGTAAAATTGTCAAATACTCAACAGTGCTCGATTCTGCATCTAGAAAACTCGCTTGTTCGGAAGATGAAATAATTTCCGTGGGAATTGAGCCGATATCACGACAAATTTGAATCCCGCTATCCGTTATCGAACGTCTACATGGCGATGAAAGCGAACTCCGACCCGACGGATCTCCAATCTCAGTTAATTCATCAAAATGATGCAAATATTTTTCGAGAAAATTGAATAAATAAATCTCGTTTGCGCCATTGTCGTCGGCTTGTGACGCGTGAATCACTTCAACGTTGCTGTCGGCAAGTAATGAGTCGTTACTTGTCGCAGTTGCAAAACATCCATTATTTGTACGCGGTTGTTGAAGTTCCTGAAACGTTTAAAAAATTAATTTGTTTAAATTTGCAAATTTTCGTTTTGACATTTAAAAAATACTTCGAATTGAATTTGGGTTTGAGTAAAAAGTACCAATACAATTTGAGAACATTTTCGTCGCTTTACAGTTTGCCTTGCATATGGGCCACCAGTGACGCGTCAATGTTGAATAAGATGATGCATTTTGGGCTGTTTAAATCTCAACGCTGTAGTCATTCGAATATGAGGACAGGATAGGCTATTGAAAGTGTCGACAAACACAATTTTGAATCTGAAAGCCTCGGACTCAGACTAATATGCCTAAGCACAGGATTCCCAAAAGGTTTAACGGCTTGCCTAAACCTTAGCCTTAATCTAAAACCTTAATTTTAAATATGGCAGGAACGTGTGCACGAGCCATGTTGGCTTTGAATTCGACTTAAGCTCAACGATCGTGGGAGGAAATTGGGTAAATATTTAGCTGGTTTAACACTGACCTGTTTGTCTTGATGCTGTCGCGTTTGAAATCCTTCAGTATGGCTATAGTAACGCGGAAGGCGTTGCCGACCGCCTCGTACAGATCGGGTTGGTCTCGGCTGATAATGATGTAACTCAACGGCGCTGGTACTTTTAAGTACTTGAAACTCAACTTCATTGGTGAATAAACGTTTTAATAAGTTAGGCATTGGCATATTTATATACCAGTCCGAATAGAAGTTAGATATTCATAACTTATTTGATATCCTATACACTGTACCGGCGTACTTGATATCCTACACTATACCGGACCTACTATAGTCTCTAAAAGCAGGACGTGTACAATGTTAAGGATAGCGGTTATAACCTCGCTACAAATCTCTAAAGACAAGAAATGAACAACTTTTACCAGGGCTTAAAATGACATTTTATAAATGCTGAGGTCAAAAAAAGCGTTTGCACGGGATAATATCCGTTCCGAAATTAAGTTTTCGCTACACCCTTCTGTGAAAACAATCCAATTTTTCGTTGCTCGTGTTTAATCAATTTTAAAGGGTACGGCAGAATAAAACAATATATAACCGTTACGTTTGAAAAGTATATAGGAACCCAGATGTCAACCAATTTTGACAATTTAACCAAATAATTCGAAAAAACTCATTTTTCAAGCCAGATAATTTTTAAAAATGATAAGTCAGTCTAAAACAATAGTGAACCAATAACTTCAAACGGTGAAACCTAAACTAAAAGTAAAGACTACCGAACAATGAACCAGAGCTTTCATAATCTTAAGAATATCAGATCCTGAATGTAATTAAATTTTGAAATTTAGACAAACAATTGTTCTAAAATATATTTCAAACGAGATAACCATCTGAAAAGACAAAAGGCCGACCTATCGCATTTGCAATAAGACTTCATCGTTTCAACAGTACAAAAGTAAAGATACCTCAGCTGCACAAAAAATACGTATACAATTGACCAGAAGCGTTTGCTAGTGGATCCTAGCGCAACGGTGGCCTACTAAAGACGACCGGCTCCAATAGGAACGATATATATCCTGCAGAACGTGCCAAAAACCAGAATTTTATGTCAATTGTTTTTCGCTTTAGAATTATATCAGCCGTCACAAATTTTAGAATCTGCCAATAAAACAGTTAATTAGTTTTTGGTTCATTTTACAAACTAAAACTAAATTTAACTGTAGAAAGCTTTTGTGTTTTTTACGCAACAGGCCATATACGGGCCCATAGCCAAGGGGGCCCACACTGTAAAAAATCGGGAGTCAAGGGAGTCAAATTGACTCTGTCGGAAATAGGCTTTTCCTGACTACACAAACTGAGACAAAATTTGACTCCGTCACAGTCAAATTCGATTCATTGAATCGCTCAGTGAGTCGAATTTGACTGTGGCGAGGTCAAATTTGACTCCGTTTGTGTAGTCAAAAAAGGCCTATTTCCGCGAGAGTCAATTTGACTCCCTATTTTTTACAGTACAGGGAAAGGCTCAGCTCCGTGGGAAAAATGTTGGCCGCCCCTAGAAAATTTTCATCCTTACTTGTAACTCATTGACAACCTATGAATTCTCTCCTAAAATGTTTTAGCCCCCCTAGCAAGGGGAGTTAGCTACTGGCCTGGCCATATATTGAAGGCCATCCATGCAACAGTCGTGCATTTGAAGCATAGAAATTCAAACATATTTCAAGCCATATGGACGTACGGACTGGCACAGGCAAAGTAAGAAAAGACATCATATAAGCTGTAATTGAATTAGGTTGCGAACACATCTAAGCTGTTATATCTCCTTGGAGATTTTGCCAGACGTGAATCTTATTCGAGGACTCTGTGTAACTGAATTTATCAACGCGTATTTGAAAATGTAATTAGCAATGTTTTTGACATTTATTTAGCTGAAACTAAACAAGATAAACCGTCTGATGCAACATGTGCAGAACAAGGGCTATCAAAAACTTTAGATCTGATTTTGGCCACTGAAATGGTTATGTCGGTGAAACGTAGGAGCGTATACATGGGCTGGATAGTGAGAAAGCAATATTAAAAACAAAAACGCAATTTTAACAGGTGTCAGAATGATCTTCTGGATCTTTCAGGTCAAAAAATTTATCGTAGGCTGTCGAATGCAAATCGAAGCCATGCACGCCCGTAAAGAACCATGATGAAAGTTATAGGAAACCTGGACCAATGTATAGAACAGGACCGTAACAGTAGTATAAGCATATTCCTAAGCGTGTCTAAGCCTAAGCGTAAAGAATGATCTAATTTCAAAGTCTAAGCCTAAACTTAAACCTAACCTAAGAAAAAAATTAGACTAAAGTTTAAGATTATTTTATTGCAGTCCTACTAAAAACGTTTTGCCTCTGATCGTTACATGGGCCGAAAACGGTAACACAATATGTCTGACGGGATATTGAACATATTAGATTTATAGGTGTTACTCTAGTACCAGGGTACAACCAGAGGACTGCCTCCGGCTCCGGCAGTAAATCGGCCTCCGGCTCCGGCTCCGGTAAAATTTTTGCCGGAGGTTCCGGAAATTTCGGTAGCAAAATTTTGCATAATTTTGCAAAATTTATCTGTTTCAACGCGTTTCGTTTTATTGTTGTCGCAATTATCAGGAAAGAATGTCCGAAAATTCATAGATAATTAGCGTAAAACCAAACAAATTAACAACATATTGCAGATATTGACTAAAATTAACTAGTTAACCATCATCGATACTACCTAATTTCGCCTCACCTCCGGCTCCGCCTCCGGCAAATTTTGTTGACCTCCAACTCCGGCTCCGGCATTTTTCACCTCCGGTTGCACCCTGCTCAGTATACACTAAATATGAGCTGAAATGTGCAGTAAAGCTGCAATTAATATTACAATACGAATTTTGCAAAGTATCACAAATCGCAGTTGAACGGTGCAGATTGCATTTGCAAAATTTACAGCTGTAAGGTGCACACATTTATAAACAAAACTGATGCCTATTCAGTATATATAAGATGGTTCGGTCATGAAATTTTTTTTCTTCTAAAATTTATATGCACGTTATATAAGGCGAATGGCCAATGTAAAGAACACGGGCGGAACAGTATTATAAGCCAATTCCTAAGCCTAGCCTAAGCCTAAGTCTAAGCGTAAGAATGACCATATTTCCAAGCCTATGCCTAAGCCTAAGCCTAAGCAAAAATATTAGTCTAAACCGTAAGCTTACTCTATTTTTGTCCCACAGAAAAACGTTCCGCCCCTGATCTTTACATGGGCCAGGCAAATTAATCAAGTGTTTCTGACATCATCCTTTCGATGCGTTTAAAACCATGTGAACGCCGTGATGAAACTACACATTCAAAAGCTACGTTATAACTGCATTTCTGGCAAAAAATCATTTGCACTAAGAGCCAATGGGATATACGAAGCCACAATTCATGACAGTCCAACAAAATATGGCACAGTGCAATATTTATTCCTTGGAGTATAATAGTTTGGCAAGCTGTGTTAGAAGTTGAACCAACAGTTTAATAAATGCGCATATTTCAAAACTGTGAAATCTTGGCTACGCCCATGCCGTTGTTGATATTGCGTAACTATTTTGAGAGATTTTGGGCCAATGAACAGAACACGGGCGGAACAGTATTGTAAGCATATTCCGAAGTCTAAGCATAAGCCTAAGCCTGAGCCTAAGCGTAACAATGAGCGTATTCCTAGCCTAAGCTAGGCAAAAAAATAGTTTAAACCTTTAAAGCTTACCCTATTTCAGTTTAACAGAAAACGTTCCGCCCCTGATCTTTACATGGGCCAGTTTTTGCCGAACGTTGGTGAGCGAGAAGTTTTTCAATTCAAATTTTGTTGTGAAAAAAGTTATTAAGCTTCTGTAAAGTGACATTTTTATCGTTTCTACACAAATTTCAGCAAGAAAATATATTAATTCAATCTTGGTTGTGTACTACTTCTCTTGTTGCGGGTTCAGAATCAGTGTTACGGTGACCATTCAGATGCTCCCAAAAATAAGGGGTTCCGACAACTCCGATACGGCATGAGAGTTTTAAGAAATTCGTGATTTCGAGGCCACCGAACTCAAACATAACGATATAAACATTTATTTGGCTTATCCATCACGTTGCTCGCGAGCCCCGGTCTCGGATCAACTGCTGCTCTCTGGGAACAGTCCGGACGTTTCCAAAATGACAACCTGGCTACGGTCGCTGTCGAGACCTGACAAGCAAACAGTTTTTAGTTTCAACTTATCGAAAGCTGGGGCATAAAAAACATCAGATAAAACCTTTTACTTCCATCTGCATCCGTTGTGCCAATTTTTAAGCACTTTTAAAAACGTTTTCTGGTTCAGTTTGACGGACAGCGGAAAAACTACAAATCCGTTGAAACGAACCTGAAGCTTAGTCGAAAAACAAACATTCCAAATAGGCATACTAAACAGGATTTTATTACTTATATACTTAAACTCATATTCAATAGAATTCGTGTTTTTAGCAGGGTGAATCCAGAAGCGTTGTTGGTAAATAGTGTTTATTCCGACTTTGAGCCAAAAAATTTCAAAATCAACGCGATGTCAAAAACGTATAGCAAATTTTCGAGGTTCAAATATTGTACATGTAAGGTTTGCTTTAGTGCCGCTTCAACCAGACGTATGTGCAATTTCTGGCATCTTCATAAAAATGTTTGTTTACAAATTGTTAAGCAACGCCACTGCGATGAAAACTCCGAACGGCAGTAAAAAAACCAAAAACTACAGCGCCACCCAGAGGGGGCCTGATGTTAAGTTTCAGACAGTCACTTAGGTACACTACAAAAAATAGCGAGTCAAATTGGCTGTCTCCCAAAATAGGGCACTACGGGACTACACAAACTGAATGAAATTTGACTCCGCCAAAGTCAAATTCGACACACTGTGTCGCACATTTGAGCCACCCTGAGTCGAATTTTGCTCAAATTGGTTAGTCCCGTAGAGCCTATTTCGAAGAGAGTTAAGCTGACTCACAATTTTATCTGGCGTACACAACATCGACTATTCGTTACATTTATCAGTAAACTGAGGAATATTTCATTTCATGATTCGAAGAAAATCGTTTTTGCTGACTTCCCATCATGTGATTCTGCCTCAAAAGCTGTTAATCAACAACCACCAACTTAATCATGCACTTCATAATGCGTGATTTTGGTTTTAAGACAAAAAAATGAAAAAATCATTTAAAACTGAACACAAAAAATAAGTTAAAATTTAACACAAAAATAAGTTTAAAATTAACACAAAAATAAGTTAAAAATTAGCACAAAAATAAGTTAAAAATTAACACAAAAATAAGTTAAAAATTACCACAAAAATAAGTTAAAAATTAACACAAAATTAAGTTAAAAATTAACACAAAAATAAGATAAAAAATTAACACAAAAAATAAGTGAAAAATTAACACAAAAATAAGTTAAAAATTAACACAAGCAACAGTATCTTAACAGGCGTCTCTCTTCTTCTCAATACATATAAAAATAAAATAAAGCATACAAAAAGAAAAATGGTTTGCTTCTAGTAGTATTACCTTGATGTACTACTATAAAAATGGTATTTATCACGAACCACCGAACATGAGATATAGCTGAGGTAACCTGAACATGAGCGTATAGCAGAAGCATATATTTATGTGTATGCAACGTGATTATAAACAGCCAACCTGGTTTACTTAACTCACCACCGACAATAAACGAACGCTTGTAAACATGACCGCGGCCAGAATACTGGCAAATATACAGCTGGGATGGCTTCCGATGGGTTAACAGGGCGCCCATGAGCCCCCTACTCGTTTGCATCAAACCAAAAGCTTTGTCAAATAAAAATCGAAAAGCGGGTCGGGAGGGACTGCATCGGTCAATTTGTCCCCTTCGTCATATACTTTCTAAAATCCAATATTTGTTTCGTATTTTTATTCAGCCATGTTCTGTGGATATCAATCTGCGAACTCTCTGAAATTTTCTGGATCCGCCCTTGTTACAAGTAGTCTGTAGTTGAAAAAATCACAAATACGTAGTTGCACTTGTAACTTTCGAAATTTTTCACTTTATGTAAGCGACAAACTTATATTTAACAACTTTTGCTGAACCCAGGGTCAGGGTGCAACCAGAATTATAAAGTACCGGAACCGGAAAGTTAAAAAATACCGGAACCGAAACCGGAGCCGGAACGGGAAAATCAGAAATACTGTAACCGAAAAATTTATTTTAACGGCATTTTACCGCTTTTATTGCTGTAAACACACCATTTGGAATGCCAAAATCGTGAAACAAATGCAGTAGGTGGAAACATATGATAAATATTGGAGTATGGCACAAATTGAAAATTTCGGCAATATACACACGGACAATTTTTGAGAAATAAGTTAGAATAATATGTCAATTTTTTTAAATTTTCAAATGAGAAAATTTTTCAATACCGAAAATACCGGAAAATTCCGGTGAAAAAATACCGGATTTATAACCGAAACCGGATAGTGAAAAATACCGGATTTTCCTACCGGAACCGAGATTCCGGTTGCAAACTGCCCAGGGTGGTGCAAGCAGTACGCCCTATAGTACATAGCTGCCACTGGCACATGCTAGTAAAACTAGCAATACCTCGGTATCTGCGTGTTCTGAGGGTCCGTTAATGGTACTACACAATTTTAATGGTGAGCAATCAGAAATGCCGTATCAAATATTTAAGCATTGAATCTGATTATACAGTAATAAATTACCAAATTAAACGGGCTGTTAGCTGATTTACACCAAGAATTATTCGCAAAAAGCAAATAAACGATCTTTGTTTCTGTATTATGCTAAACATCACAAAGCGTTATATCCGTGGATGGTGTTTAATGAAAATATTTTCAGGAACGATAGGATCGCTTTTATGCATTCGCTTTTGGATAGTGAATGAAACTTAAATGCAATTTTTTTCCTTCAGTTGCCACAAGACACTCAGAATTTTTGCGAATTTTTAAGTAACGCAGTAGGATTTACAGTGCAGTTTTGCACTTATAATATCTCTTCCCAAATGCTCTAAAACTTAGCTAAAGACAGTACCCATCCAAATTTCAGGATGGGGCCCCGCGAACTCGCGAGCGAGAAGCCAGACGCATTTTTAAAAGTTAGGCGGTTTTTGTTTTAACGCGTTAGGGTGGTGGCCCCTTTAAGGGTAGGCCCCCCTAAGGAGTATCGAGGGTGGCTGCGCCGACCTTGGCAAAGATCGATATTTTTACTGATAACACGGTTTTTGAAACTAGGCACGTGTAGTAATCACAGGACAGTTAGCGTCAAACCAACAATTAACCACACTCGACGTGTTTTGTTTCAACGACTCTCGCAGCGATGGTCTTATAGGTTGTACCCTCAACAAAACTAAATCAGAAACTACAAATGCAGCCCACGTGGGATTAAAGTACTCGAGCTTATCAAACAAAGGAACTGGCCTGTACGTCACGTACATTGTATCTTATTTCGATTCAGTGGCGACCTAAGCCTGAGCGCTGTCCCTGAATCGGCCTACCAAAAACGGGATAATGCCATCAATACGACCCAGCAGTTACCCTTGACGGTGAACGCAGATGACAGCTATAGTGTGAATAATCTTTACGGGTCAAAATAGTGACAATACGGGTAGTACAAAATAATATATTTTGCTTTTGGTTCTTTTCACATATTAAGACACATTTATTCGACTACCTATTTGTGAGCAGTTTTGAAACATTAAATTGACAGGTATTTTGACAAATGCGTCAAACAAATTTTTGACTCTTGATTTTTGAGCAGAAATGAAAATAAATATAAGCGTTGTGAAAGCTTTGATTTGAATTTGTCTCAAACTATAGACCAGATATTAAATTTTTATGGTGGCTCACAATCCATGCACATGCGAATAGTTTGTTATTTGCGCAGGTTATTTAAATTTTAACTTGTATTTTGAACAAAACACAAAACCAGGTGTCGTCCTATTAAATACCTTTGGAAACGGGGCTAGAAAAGAGACAAACGGTTTATTAAATTTGGCCAAAAACAGCCATTTTTGTAGCGCATTTATAGCAAATTAACAAGAGAGTCTTTTAACCTGAAGGAAGCGGGTCTCATAATTGTATAATAATTCGCTTTGGATTACACAATTTGACACTGTTTCACCGCAATCAATGTGGCCCAATTTAAGAAGTACAGGGATGCGCCATACTTGTCGTACGGTGCCGTCCATCACTATCCGTCATCATGCGGTACCGTACGTGAGTATTTCGCGTACAGTACCGCACCCTGACGCACAGTGACGGACGGCGCCATACGGCACTAAATAAAGAGTATGGCGTAACCCAAAGTGTACCCGTCATCTGGCTGCCATATCAGATACTTCTTAACGTGTCACGTTTGTGTCAGGTAGACAAGAAGATACACCCTACCCAGGTCACACAATCGCCTTGCGTGCGGTGGGAACTTCCTTTATGGTGTCGCAAGTTTGCGATCCCGTATTGAGCAATCTTCGAGCATGGTTAAAAACCAATTGGGTATTTCATATTTAGGTTAGACCACTTGGATACAACTGACGTGTTCCTAAGTTTTCACCCGTATCTTGGCCAGTTTGCTGCAACCCACAGCTGTGTGACAATGTTTTTATCAACGCTATACGTTGTTTATTGTTGTTTTCGGGTTTTTTTCTTTCTGACCTGTTTATTAACCGCATCCGACTAATTTGGTGAACTGGTCATTAATTTGCATAAAAGCCACTTGCGGATCCAAAGGCGTACGCCCCCGTTGTGTTAAAAAATGGTAACGTCCCTACGTTACATTTTTTCGACCTCAGAAAATTTTTTGCTGATAAAATGATAGGTCTCCCGAACTTACAATTTTTGCGTTTCATAACATTTGTTAGAACCCCCCCATCCCGCGTCAAAAGTTTTTCGATCCGCCTCTGATAAAAGCGCTGTTTTTATCCACTTGTGTACAAAATTGATGCAAATATAACTAATTATTGTATGCTAATTAGAAGGCAAGCGATCGAAAGTTTGCGGCTATAAAAACGTTCAGATTCAATCTTCAACTTAGGCCTCGCGTCAGCTGGCGTGCTATAGTAATCCTCAGCTTTGCCAATGCATAGGCGCACATGCACTTGATGCAGATTTATCACAATTTTTGCGGACCGGACGTAGGGGGCTTCCAGCCGTTTCCCCCAACGCTTGATATTTCTTTCTGTGAACGATTTACGGCCAGTCATATTGATGTGATGAATCCCGGTGCATATTCATAAGCCTGTGGGTACGCGATCCCGGTATGTTACAACTTTTGGCGGCCATATGCGCAGATGATGCGTTCTTGCTCTCGCTCAGACTAAATTTCTTTTCCATAAGTTAAGGTCGAGCGTAGGCGGCACTAAAACTTTTAAACTTATATCTAATTACAGGGCTACTCATATAGAGGCTGCTCGTTGAGAGGCAAACAGCCTGCAGTAGACCTGGCTTAGGCATATATTTATACTTAGGTTCACTTTCAAGTTTAGGCTTAAGTTTAGGTTTAGAGAGAGGCCTTTGGGCAGGTACCAATAGATGCAGACACTTAAGAATAAACTTATATCGGCCGATAAATCGATCAAAGTAAAATTCAACGGTCGCAATTCAATCCGAGATGATCACTAGACTGAGAGTAGTTTTGATTTTGCATTATAACCAGCACCCCATGTCAAGGACGTAACCAGAATGGGGGAAAGGGGCCATCCCCCCAATGGTTTTGGAAAAATTATATTTTTGAATAAATCGAATCTAGGATGTCCCATGCGTTTTACTGCCACACACTAGTTGTTGATGTTTTCCTATTAACTGATCTGAGATTGCTTTAGTGGTATATGTACCAAAATTTATTTTCTCACGTGTTGTTGTCTGTAGTGACTGTGTAGTTTAGCTGTACAGAACCAAAAACAATGCCAATTTTTTGATGCGATGTGTTTGAAAATTGTTGACAGCTACCAAATACCCTAATTTAATATGTTTGTTAATATACATTTTATACGTATTGTCATGAAGTTTACAGTTTTGATTCCGACTCTGGTATAATCCAGTTCCGTTTGACACCCTGCAGGACGTGTTAACTAATGAAAATTGATTAACACACTATATATTTAAAGTATTTGTGTTCCCCCCAAACAAAAATCGTGGCTACGCCCATGCCTTACGTTAACATCACATACAGATGAGTAGAGATGGACTACATCTTCGCTTGTAAAATGCAGCTGAAAACACTTTATGTAACGCGCCATCGTTAGAATAAGATTTTATGACTCAATAAAATTTTAATGTTTGAGCAAAGGTTTATTTTAGAAAAAAAGGCAAAATTTAAAATTCATTTATCGCTAAAAATGTATATTTTTAGATAAATGTGTTTAAATTTGACTCAACGCAAAACCTTCTTGAGGGTTAAATTGTGTTAAGGCCAATTACGTCATAAAAATCGTTTTTGTGGTTCAAGTTTCACGCGACTATTCGGCCTTGGCGTGTGCAAAAATAGTTTGCAGCAGGCTGCACCCGGAACTGAAAAATACCGGATCCGGAGGTCAACGAAACTTGCCGGAGCCGGAGGTCAACAAAACTTGCCTGAGCCGGAGGTGCGGCGAAATTAGGTAGTACAAATGATGGTTAATTAGTTAATTTTAGCCAATATCTGCAATATGTTGTTAAGTTGTTTGGTTTTACGCCAATTTTCTTGCGAAATTCCAGGAATTTTTTCCTGAAAATTGTGGCAAAAACAAAACAAAACGCGCTAAACAGATAAATTTAGCAAAATTATGCAAAATTTTACTACCGAAATTGGCGAAACCTCCGGGAAAAATTCTGCCGGAGCCGGAACAGGAGTTGGCGGCCGATTTTCTGCTGGAGCAAGAGCTTGACGCAGGCCTCCGGTTGTACCCAAGTTTGCAGGTCTGCCGTCTAAAAGCTTTAACATAGTTTAAAGTTAAGCTTATCTAATTGTAAACTATAACTTTCTCTAAATTATCAAAAGCAAAATACTCATGTGTTTTTAAAAATCTGCTACATTTGCAGTTTAGTCTGCATATATGAATTTTGTTAAAAAGCTAAAACTTTCGGAACAAAAATCTTTTTGGTATCCTTGTGCGTAAAACGCTGCACACTTAACAACACTTAGGATCATGTGGCCAATGTAAAGAACAGGGGCGGACCAGTATTATAAGCATATTCTTAAGCTTAAGCCTAAGTCTAAACCAAGCGAAAAAAGTCTAAAGCTTAAGCTGCGCCCCTGACCTTTACATGGGCCGATCATGTTAATTACAAGTTTGAAATTACATTTTCACTAACAGCCAGATGTAAGCAAATATTTCAATTGCAGTCTGACGAAGTTGCAAAGCAACAATATGCTTGGCAATCATTCCATGGTAAATAAAAGACAGTCTAATCATACTAATTCGCTGTTTTTGAAATTGAATAAACTATAATCACGACCGTCTATCGAACCGCAGTCAGGACTCAACTTAGAATAAAAAGATTATTGAAGATTACAAGATTTCATCTTTTTCTCAAACCTCTTTCATAAATGCATATCGCAAGAATTTAATTGCTGTGATACCTAAACTTGACTGGCTTCGTTTCATAAGGAAACATTTTCTAATTTCCTTTATATTGCGGGTATCCACAAGTTTGATCTGAACTAGCAAGACTTCGCCTTTGAAAAGAATACCATAAACCAGTCCACCAGTGGTGCACACAAAACAGAGTTCGGGTAAAATTCGGTTAATATTTAATGAACAGAGTCGAAACGTAAATGAAACCATACAAAAGCCTTATATGGCATTTCTCGAGCCAAAGAAAACTGGTTTGTGATGGAAATAATAAAACCCTCAAATTTAGTACGTCAATATTCGCAACGGTTTTAACAGGTTCTGTACAACGGCATAAAGTATTAATTGTAGTGTTTAAAATAGCGTTTGGTTTCATTTTGTATTAACGCATAAACCAAACAAACACTACCAGACACTTTCAAGTCCGACAAAAACACCAGTACGTAAACGTAAACCTAAGCCAGGTTTTGGGGTTTAGGTCGTTCAAAGTGAAAGAAAGTCATAAATAACCAGATACATGATCCAGTATTTTGCCATTTTAAAGCAAGATTATATATGGGCCGTTGAAACCGACCCATATATACACGCTTTGTATGCGTTAAAACATAGAACGCCGTCTGATTTTAGGGCGAAATCAGATATAGTAGTGTAACATCCAAGGTCATACTTAACGCCCCTCAAATTCCCAGGGAGGGAGGCGAGGGACAGGCTTTAAGGGTTCAGCGATAGACGGCAACTTCAATTTTTGTAACTCCGCTGTAAGCAAATGCAAGCATTTTTGATGTTTGAATGTGAAAACTTTCGTCCAGATTCTCACATGTTAAATGTCCTTCAACCATGGTATAAAAACGGACAGCACTGTCGGAGCAGACATGGATGTAAGATCCCCCAACTCCAGGGTGGAGCCCCCCGAACTTGCAAGCGAGAAGCCACACACATTTTAAAACTTCGGCGGTTTTTGTTTCAACCGGTCGGGGGATGCGGGCCCCTTTAGTGGTGAACCCCCACTAAACGGGATGATGCACAGTAAAAAATTAAACGCAACCGAAAAGTGCTCAAAGAAAATTTAATAGAAAGCGCATATTGAAGTATAAAAGTTTAAAAAATTTTAATTTTTCCGTTAATACAATTGAGACATGCACTATTCCCGTGAGGTTCTTAAGTTTTAAAGAAAAAATAGTGAATACAATGAAAAACTGTAAGAGGTAATCTTATTTATAACTAATTAGTACTTACGATTATAACAACACCGATTTTACCGGAAATATTATAGGTTATTTGGTTACACCCAGCTTTTAAACTGATGCTCTGAACACCATAAAACGCACAATTGGCGAACATTTTCGCACTAGAAACGTGTTTACAGGAAAACAAAACATTTTATGTTACAAGTGAAACAGTTACCCCCCATGTTCCCTGCTTAAACCAGGGAAAACCTATGCACTTTGAATTTTCCACGTTTACCGTTTTCCAAACAAAACCAACACTTCAGATTTTCCTTATTTAACCATGGAAAATCTGTACGTTGTAAATTTTCCATTTTTTTGTTATCCAAACAAAACCGATGCTTCTGATTTTCGCTACCAAACCACTTGTTAACAAGCGTTCAAATTTTCCACTTTCCCGTTTTCCGAACCTCGCCTACACTTCTAAGTTTCCCTACCAACCAAAAATGGTCGAATACCTAGGCTTGAATTTTCTACTTTTCTCGTTTACCAAATCGAACCATATATACATCCCAATTTTCCAGCAAGAGAAACGAAGCAGTTCCTTTCTTAACCAGACCACTTTTCCACTTTTTCTGATTTCCGAACTTCGCCTATACCTCCAACTTTCCCTACCGAACTAGGGAATATTCAGGCGTCTGAATTTTCCACTTTTCCGAACCAAAATTATGCATGTGATTTTTCCTATAAAACCAGCGAAATATATATACTTTATACAGGAGGGGCTGCCCTGTACTCCTGGTCATGTTTTCCACCTTGGAGAATGGGAAGCTCCTGTGCTATACATTAGAAGGGTGAACCAGTAGGTGAAAAATACCCGAGCCAAATTTCACAAAATTGCCAGAGCCAGAAATGAAGAGAAATATATAGTTAAGTTCATGTTTGATTTACAAATTTATTCAAGTATCTGAAAGTTTTACCAAAAATTTTGGTTCTCTGAACCCCCAGGTCGGAGGAGATCAAGATATCAAACAACCATTTTTTGAACCTAAACACAATTGTTTCTCTGTTATTTTCCGCTTGTTATAAGAGGGGAAGCTCATAAACTTCCCCGTTTCATGAGAGGATATATACGTTACATCCTTACTGTGTATATTGTTATAAATTTGTTCATGTCAAGTGTACTGGAAAGCTAAACACTACCATCCACATAGCAAAAAATGTGCCCATTCTAAGAACAGTCATAAGAAAATCGTATCACTATTACTCTTAATGCATCAGTTAGAGTTTCTAAAGATCTGTCAATAGCTATCAGCTTTGTTGTACTGCCGGCATAGGGCGGTGTTCACAAATACCCCCCATTCACGCGGTCTTCTGAAGTTTTTAACATATTTAAAATGTTTTCGGTATCCAGGGCGGATTCTGTTTTCAAGGGTATCATATTTTGCCGCGGGACTGCAACAGAAGTACGCTACGCTAAGGCTAATTTCTACGTAAGTTTTAAACTTATCGTGACGCTGAAGCTATAAGGTTTATGGGTGGAATATGCTCAGATTACAGTTACGCTTCTACAAACGAACGCTGACTTTGAAAAACTGTTTCGCAGTTTGCAAGTAAAGTGGCTGAAGACACAACTTTTAAATTAGCGTATCCTCAAGCGAAAATTCTAGTCCTCGGGTTGTACCAAGCAACACAAACTGCTTTGTATGTGCATAAGTAGTTATCGATAACCTGATTAATAAATGCAAGCCATAAATATTTATTGAAGATTCAAGTTTTCACAACATCACAAATTAGGTTTACTTACAGGCTGCAAACAGAGGTAGCAAGATTTAAATAAAAATCAACGTTCTTTATAACGTCCCGGTTTAACTTAGCTTGCAAAACGCTATTACAACGATTATTTACAGATCACATTTCGCTAAACAAAATAGGTAGATTGATAATGGCTGGTGTTACTTAAGTTAAGTGAATACTTAAGTCGCTGACTAAAGCTGAAACAGTTTTGGCATACCAACTTTCTTCAATTAAAATTGTAGACTCATGGTGCATCGTTAATATAAATCAAAACTGTCACTTTTCGTGGCCAAGGTTACTTTTAGGGCAGTAACACTTGATTAAGCACATTCCTAAGCCTAAGCATAAGCCTACGCGTTGCAAAAGCGTATTCATAAGCCTAAGCCTAGGCCTAAAAATGTAGTCTAGAATGTAAGCCTACTCTTTTACAGACCCATCAGAAACCGGGACGGTCCTAAAAGTAATATGGGCCATTTTCTTTATATGATGACAGTGGCTAACATTTGGCGTTAATTTATTTATTTTTGCTTGAAAAGTTAAGTGTTTGTTTAAGTCGGCGACTTTAGTAATTACTTAAGTATAACATAAGTAAACACTTAGCAAAGATTTCAGAAATCCAGCCATTATACTTCGATGAAAACAAAGTTCAGATTGAAATATCCGCATCTTAAGTATCTTAAGACAGTTTAGGATGGTGTGATGGCATGTGTCAATGAATAAATTGTAGAGAATAATATAACCAGTAAAACTTCAACCAGTATCACACAGTTAAAGTCCTCTAGAAAGATGTGTCAGGGTAAAACCGGAAGTTTGTGTCCGGCTTTGGTATAATTTTTGCATCCGGTAACTCCACCCAGCGGTGTAAGGCGGCAAACATTTTTTACCCGACCTGCGCTTTACCAGCGTAAATTTTATTTATCACCCACGGGTATACCAGCACAATTTTCTTTACCGTTTATCCGCCTTTACCCGCGCAAAATTTCTTTTCCGTTAACAGCCCTTATTTTTTTTGTTCCGCGGCCAATACAACTATGTAATTTTACAGAGCACTGACGTTACTCGCTACATATTTCCCCTGATACGGTAAAAAAAATTTAAGTTTTTCTACATTAATATGCTTTCAAGTTATGAAAATTTTAGGCGGGTAAAAAATCACAAATTTATACCCGCGCTTTGAAATTCGTTACCCGCGGGTATACACCCGCGTCAAAATTTTCTTACCCGTCCAGCATTTACCCGCGGGTAGCGAACAGCTCTGACTCCACCTTTTTGGTTGTGCAAATTTTTTTGAATTGTTATTGAAGTTGCGTCGTCTTGGGAGCTTGTTTGCGATTCTCGCAATTTTCTTAGTTAGAACTACTGCCAAAAACAAATTTTTTCGCAACTTTACATAGATTATGGTTAAACTTGTATTACTGATCCCAGCTTCCAAATCCGGTCTCGGCAAATTTTTCCGGTTTTACACTCAAATGTCCGGGTGTAAACAAAATTGTCGGCTCAATTTAGATTTCAACATAAATTTACACATAACACTTTTAATTATTGCATCGGCCAATGTAAAGAACACAGTGGTGGAACAGTATTATACGCTTATTCCAAAAGCCTAAGCCTAAGCGTAAGCGTAAGAATGACCACATTCGTAAGCCTAAACCTAAGCCAAGCCAAAAATTAGAGTAAAACTTAAGCTTACTCTTTGCTGGTCCCACAGTAAAACGTTCCGCCTCTGACCATTACATTGGCCTATGCATCGAATAAAAAGAGTGTCACTTACAGTGTTGATAACTAAACTAATACACTATTTTTAGCTCGCCGAATCAGCTATGCTCATTTGAGCGAATCCGTATAAGGTCTTCTCGTCGGCAATTTCTGTTGGCTGCACGCCAGAATTCTAAAAATACAAACTGTAAAAATTTTGACTGTATTTAAAGTCGAACTTAAACAAAAACAAAAATTAGACCATTCTTAGACTTAGGCTTTAACCGTACAAAGCTAATTATTCTACACACAAGGACATACACAACTGCAAAATGTGATTCTAGACACTCCAATCATTTGTGCACTGCGATTTATCTTACGCAAGCCAATATACCACCCTAATTACGCCAATCAAAACGGACTCGACAAAACGATTGACCACAAATTTCAATGTCTAACCGATCCGCATTAGTACCAGTCGTAGTGGGACTACATTTATTGAGCGAAGCTCGAACGCACGTAAGCAATAACGTAATATGCAAATTAGTTATTAGCTAAATATTCATTTATCGGTTTTGGAGGTTTGTAAGCAATTTCATCAGATTCCTCGCGCCCAAAAACCCTTCAGCCACTCTAATAATTTTTGGAATAATTTAAAAAGTCCTAATTTTGTCTTGTCAATTAAGCTAATATGCAAATTAGTTATTAGCTAAATATTCATTTATCGGTTTTGGAGGTTTGTAAGCAATTTCATCAGATTCCTCGCGCCCAAAAACCCTTCAGCCACTCTAATAATTTTTGGAATAATTTAAAAAGTCCTAATTTTGTCTTGTCAATTAAGCTAATATGCAAATTAGTTATTAGCTAACTATTCAAGCTCAATTAAACGCTGTTGAATACTTCTAAAATTTGCAACTCACACAGTGAACAAAAAACGATAACAAACCCGAATAAACAAAAAAACAACCCACATCATAGTACAACAATCAACATTACAACGGCGTAAACGTACCAATGCAAATGTTACGGTTTTTAATGACGGGTTATCAATAAGCTTCTGAATATTGGCCGCCACTAAAAATACATCATCAATAAAAACAACTTGATTATAACCAATAATTGTCCAGCCGGAATAGCTTCAACCCCAACCACGACGTCCGGTTGATGTCTAAAGCGCAATATCCGGTTGATGTCTAAAGCCCAATATCCGGTTGATGTCTAAAGCCCAATATCCGGTTGATGTCTAAAGCCCAATATCCGGTTGATGTCTAAAGCCCAATATCCGGTTGATGTCTAAAGCCCAATATCCGGTTGATGTCTAACGCCCAATACAGCTGACGCTTTGTTAAACTGCATATTATTTTGTTCAAATAGTAAATCATTTGCCAAAAATGAGTGTTTAAATAGTTTAGAATCGGACGTCTTCATTTTATATCGATGCACTGTGTCGACTTGGAAATGCGTTCCAAATTTAGCAACACTTGCGCTTGTTCACGACAATTTAGCGAGAAATAGTTATATTACATCAACTACTGATGCTGACAATTTTTATGTCATATAAACAGTAATAAAGCTTGAATGCAACAATGCCGGTGTCACAGCTTAACTTTTCCCGGTTAATTTTTCCTCACACGCCGGTTTAATTGGTCCCCCTGTATAATGTTCCCACGGTTGAATTATGCCCCCCTGTATAATGTTCCCACGGTTGAATTATGCCACATTAATTCATTCTCAACCTTCGGTTTAACTTTTTTCACTGAAGTTAAAAGCCCTGTGGCTGATGTATTCTGCCAGATGTATTTGTAATATATTATATATGTATTTGTAATATATTTATATTTATTATATACGCATATAATGCAATTTCCGGGCACAATTGTATGCTATGTTGTATGCAATTCCAATGCATAGCTTAGGCGTTCAATATTGGGGAATTTTGTTGAATTTCGATCTCTAAATAGAATAATAATCCTAATATATCTTTACATAAAAAAAAGAAGAAAATGAGAGTTTTAATGGAATTTTTCGAATAACCCGTGTATAATTTGGGTAGTGATTTGTTCCGCAAACGGTAATGTGTCCAGGATGTCAACAAAAGTTCGGATTCGCATTCGGCGAAAAATTTGCAGTTCGGATTCGGATGTGTAAAGCTGAATCCAACAATGTTCGGCAATATATCTTTTTCATTTTTGCAATAAAAATTTTAAATAATTTGTTATATAAAAATCTATATTTTCTCGTTTCAGGTTACAAATCTCGGAACTGACGTCAGGCATGAAAAAATTGCGTTTGCGAAAAAAGTACACTTCCTGAAGTAATAAATTTTATTAGTTTTGCACGTCGAAAGGCATTATTCAAATTTGATTAAGTTGTTTAACTGACACCGAATTGTATGTATAATAACTGTTTCAGAAGATGCCGGTTCGAACGGGTGGAATTCAACAGAGGCAAAATTTCTACCATGACTGGTATCAGGTAAAACATACGGGGGAAGAATTATACCGTGAGCCCGGGAAAAATCGAACTTAGTCTAATTCGTCCAGGGTGAAGAATTAAACGGGGTTGAGAATTATACCGTGACACCGGAATGATGTTGAGAGGCAATGGCCGACAACTCAAATTTTTTACATTGTAAACTGATAACGGTATATAACCAAATTTACCCGTACTAAGACCGTGAACAATAATTTCAGTAGGGCCTTTTGTGTGAAGTAAATAGAGTATTAAACAAATAAAATGTACTTACTAACAATCATATCCAGACCGTCCACAAGATCAGCGCCAACGAGCTCTTGGGAAATTCCGTCGGCAGTATCTGTAATAGAAAACAAACAATTCCACAAAAATACCTATATTTAGATAACCCTTAATTCTCCAATTTATACTAAAAAATATTCAAGAACGACATTGAAACTAGAAACATTAATCTTTTGGTACTAAAAAAATATAATTCCTACGAAAAGCTCTATACTTAACATTGTATACAAAGAATACGTAATGTAATAGTGTTCAACTCGACTCGATGATATCAGTTCAGTTAGTATAATATCCTCAATAACATATAATAGCCATTGAAGACGTTTACTAATATTATAACAAACATTACGTTTACTAATATTATAACAAACATTACCGGATCCTAATGAAAATTCAAACTTCACATCGTTTAATTCTCGTTTCGCGTTGCGCAAACGAAGGACTAGATTCAACGCCGGACCACTTGGCGCAGGCTATAACAACATAACATTACGATCCATATTGTCAAATGCGAGTAGCACCTATCATCAGCTGGCGGTATAATATTTTTCTAACAAGACGTACTCTAAACTTGAACAGTAGTAGGACATATTATCAAACGAGTAAAATGTGCGCATTCGCTGATTCAAAAGTTACAAGACCTATCAACGTCTGAGTCCGTATTCTCAAATGTGTGTAGCCACCTATCATCAGTTGGCGATAGGTCCTGTAACTTTGGTACCAGCGCATAGTTACGTTCGAAATTGAGCGCATTGTTTTCGTTTGATTGGTCTTACTGCTGTACCAATATTGAGATCTGCAATAATTCCAGCGCTTCGTCAGTTTGAAAACCTATCGCTAATTGATGATAGGTGCTATACGCATTTGAGAATAAGCGCCCTGGTTATAAATAACAAAAAATAATATTATGACAAACCGTCAAATGGACTATCTTCAACGATTCAACGTCAAATTTTATAAAATGAATCCAGTATCACAAGTGATTTATTAAAGAACTGCCTACTGACATTTAGGAGAAAACTTTCAAGTTTGTGTCAGATCTGAGCACAGATATACACATTCAAACAAATCATGTATATATCAGGGCCGGAGCAGCCACCCCCCATACCTCGCATTTGGGGGCCCTCAACCCTAAAGGGATCCTAACCGATTGAAACAAAAACCGCTTAAGGTTTAAAATACGTCTGGTTTCTCACTCGCTTCGCTCGCAAGGTTGCTAGTCCCCACCCTGGAATTTGAGGGTAGCCCCTACCCCTGCCTGCTCCGGCACTGATATATATCTAATTGTTAACAGATTAACCACCTGATCGTCTCCTAAATCACTGGCAACATGTTGACTTTGAGCTTCACTTGAAGCTGGCTTATTGGCGCTTGTACCAGGATCGTTTGTCCCACTCGATTTCGGACCTTGCGTTGCCTGAAACATTGCTTAATTATATTTCTAATGTCCGCACTGCGTTCGCGGCTCATATGCCCTTGAGGTGTGTGAGACGTGTATCTAAACAACGGGTTTCACACAATGGCTGTTTTGCACAATAAGTAACGATTTATAAGTGAACCGAAACCTATATTAGCCTACATACTAACCAATTTATGCATTATTCAATACAAATATAAAGCATATAACGCCGATAAAAACAACTCAACTTTAACCAAGCCCTGATTGGAAAGCTACTGAACCACTTATCGCCTTGTTGCAATAATCAAAACACAAGTCGCGACTCCGATTGTTACTGTTGGAACGATTAATGCGATAACTCAATTGCAAGTTTAATACACGCTCAGCCCAAAACAACATACACCCTGGATAAATTAATAGGACGTCTAATCTAGAAACGACGTTATTTTCTAGTGACAGCATAAACAAAGCATGCTTCGGCTACAAATCATAATATAACTGCATAACTGCAGCAAACAAGCGACACGTCACATCACAAAAAACACGCCGGACTAACATCGGTTTCAATAAAAGTAGTATTCTATCACAATAACATACTAGTGCAATCAGCTACACATCAACTAATTTACGTACGGACCTATTAATCCTAATATTCCATATAATCCTGGCAAGTTGTATAAAAACTGCCGGAATTGTAACAAAGACAAAACGGTTATCCCAAAATTTGTAGTAAGTAACCAGCTGTCGCTTGATCCCTGTTGGCAAATTGGCCAAAACGTCAATCAGCAGATCATATGAATGAGGTATATTATATAGTTGGGATGTGCCGATTGATCGGCACCGGCATCGGTAATAATCGACAGTTTTCGCGAGTATCGGCATCGGCATCGGCACTGCACAAAAAATTGCTGATTCTTTGCCGATACTTTTTGCGCATAACAGTCAGTTTGAATGCTATCAATTTTATTTCTGGGCGCATATCAGTGTGTCTGGTCAGGAAATTTGATATCTTTCTTGTGTTTGTGTTTGAAAAATAAATTGAAATGAACCGTTCGTCTAAAATTATAATCGTTTATGATGGTTAGGATTTACGTCTTCATATAATAATGTAATGTAGTATCTTATCTGTATATTAAACATGATGTACTAAAGTTGGAATCGGCATCGGTTCGGCAATATTTCAAAATAAGAATCGGCATCGGTATCGGCACATCCCTATTCAGGGTGCAACCGGAATTACAATTTACCGGAACCGGAATTTGAAAATTTTATCGGAACCGGAACCGAAAAGTGAAAAATGCATTTCACCAAAAATTTCATTTTAATCTTATTTTTTGCTCTATTATTTGCGAAATAACTTTAGTCGAACATAGGTATTTATTTTATTTGTTGTATTTTAGATTTTCGTCGTCGACTGAAGTGAAATCCACCGTCAATGGCTTATATTCGGAGTACAAGTGGTTTTCAAAAGAGATTCTTAAAAATTAGCAAAGTTAAGAAAACGGCCAAATTATAACACCGGAATTTTTAAATCCGGTAAAAATTTACCGGAACCGGAAGGTGAAAAAATGCCGGAACCGGAATTCCGGTTGCACCCTGTCCCTATTATATGGTGGCAAATCATTTCCTATACTATGGTCACACATATGTTTGCTTATATAGAAAGACGTGTACTAAAACAGAAATTCAAGCAAAAGCAAATACAGCGTAATATTTTCAACATGGAATATTAACCTGTTGAGCGGTTGTTTCGTCGCCGTCGTAATCTGCCTCAGAGTCTGAAGACCATACCCACTCCCCATCCGGGTTTCGATGTAGTCGGCCGGATGAACCTGGAGTTCTTTGATGATTTTTAATCTAAAACAAACAAAAACGACACACCAAACAAAAACGTGCTGTATATTAGTTGTACACGACTACAAACACAATGATTAACAATAGCTAAATTACTACTACGTAAAGTACGTGTATACATACATACATCAGGATACTACTGGGGTAGATATGTCCTAGCCCAAGCCGTAATTAAATCCAAGTCCGAACTGGGCTCGTCCAATACCGTATTGGACTCTTCCAATTCCGAATTGGGCTAGTCCAGCGCGGAATTGCGACTTGGGGCAGCCAACGGTGGGATTCTTTCTCTGCTACAAGTGCACGCCTTGTGATTGGTTACTACCTTAATGCTATACTCAAACACGATTAGCTGACGCGATTACTTTTTTCTGATTAGCCACGTAATCGTTACGTACCTGTTGGCTATCAATCAGTTTGTTTTACTAAGCTAATTTGTCGCTACCAAGTAACCAATCAGAAACCGCACAGCTTTATCAGACATGATTCCGCCTTGGGAAAGTCCAGGTCGTAGTTCCACATTGGGCTAGCCAAATTCAGAATTGCGCTGAATTACAGCTTGGGCTACGACATATATACATTAAGGTGTAAACGGAATTGAGAATCCGATTAGAATACGGATTCAGGTGCAAATACCTACGTAAGTATTATATAATGCCATTGCTGTCTTCCACCCTGGTGCATATATGGGTCGGGATCTGCCAGCTCAAACTTGAAACAATTTTAGCACCGGATTATTATTTGTCTGTAAATTTATACACAAGAGCGCAACAATAATATTTTAGGCGGTTTAGCATTATTATTATTATTATTATTATTATTATTATTATTATTATTATTATTATTATTATTATTATTATTATTATTATTATTAAATAAATTTTCCCACAGCACCGAATTCTGATTGAAAACAACGAAAAGGTGATAACATAGTTAAATTTCTGGCCCTGCCAAAAAAGTTATGTTTCAAACCTTAGCACCCACCCTTTTAGTGCACAACAGAAATTGTTTCTAGTGCTGGAAAAATATTTGTACAACTGGCATTTCGATAGCTCAGTCTCCTCGAGTGGCAGCGGTGTTGTCGGAGGTACCTTATGGTTCAGACCGATGGATTCGATGAGCGAGTTTGGTTAGAAAGCGTCCAAGCTAAAAATAATGAGTAAAAATTTGAAATTTGTCCCAAAATTTTTCAGAGTGTTGTTGTTGTTAGCAGAGTTTTGCTTAAATTTACTATTTCTGAATTTATATACAGATGCCGCAAATCTATTTTATCTCGTTTAGAAGCCGAGCAAATCCATCCCATACTTTTCTTTTTAAACTGTAATTTCGAAAAGGTTGAATTTTATGGTGTTGGAGGGCTGAACCTTTCTCGACAGGGGGATTGACTATTTGGGAACAGGCTCTCCGACCCCTCTAATAGTGAAATGCCAGTACAAATCATAAACCACTGTAATGCCATCTAAAAAGTGAAGCGCTCTATGCTTGGTGATTTGAACGCTTAATAGTGTCATGGATGGGAGTCTCGGTCTCGGTTTCGACAACTCTCGGTATTTCGCAGATCTCGGCAAGTCTCGGTATTTAGCAGGTCTCGGTCTCGCTTTTTCGAGTCTCGGTGGTTTGGAACCGAAACCAGAAATCGAGGATCCAGCAAATGTATGACTGTATTGTTAAAGTAAGTGATGGCTGATGAATAAAATTTCTCTGTGGAATTATGACATTTCTTAATTGCGCGCAATAATTACGAGCAGATATTCTGATGTAACACAAAAACCTATGAAAACCGCAAAAAAGTGTCAAAAACAAAAAAAAATACGAAAAAAGCATTACAAATAATTTATTTTGAACATTTTATTTTTTTTGTGTACGGAGAAGTTTTGACTTGTTAGAGGGAAAAAAATATGTGCATACGAAAGTACGAGTAAGTTGCGCTACAGGCCACTGAACCACACCGCCCACAATACAGCTGAGCATAAATTTGCTACTTCAATGATGAGCGTTCTTACTAACTTCAACTGATGTTACCAAGATTGAGTTCTACATTGAACTTATACAAATCTGAGTTACAATTAAACAAAGCAAAATCAACGTACACCATTTGTTCAATTAAATAGATATTCAATGTAAGTTTGGTTTGTTCCGAGATAAACAAGTATATAAATATAGGATAAATAGATCCACAACTTTTGTGTGCAGAATCTAGACAGTGTATGCGTATATCGTAGCCCACAGTTGTAATTTAGCCCAACTCTGAATTGGGCTAACCCAGGGCGTGATTACGACACGGGCTAGCCAACGGCGTTATTCTTTTTATGCGACAAGTGTACGCATTGTGATTGGATACTACCTTAATGCCATACTAAAAATACGATTGGTTGATGCGAATACTTTTTTCTGATTGGCTAAGTAATCACCACCTATTGGCTATCCAACAATTTGTTTTACTTTATCTGACATGATTCGGGCTAGTCCAAAGCGGAATTACGACTTGGAAGGTTGAATTGTGACTTGGGCTACGACACTACGACATATACACCCAATTGAACACAATCGAACCCAAAAGTTTCAGATTTTTTCCACGAAACATTTACATATCCAAAAATACAGCAAAAATGGTTGAAATGTGGTTTAAAAGTAGTTGAAATAATTTTGAAAAAAATAAAAAAACAACAAACAGTATATGTAAAATTCCTGCAAACTTCATCAAATTCACTGTAGTGCGATGCTGAATAATACATCAAAATTGCCATCGCAAACTGCATTCTCATTGCACGAACATCACTGACGGGGTGAAGCGAACATCAATTGAAAAATTTTGAATGAAATTGTAAACTGCGAACAACAGTTTAAAATAAGCACATGAACTCAGCGTTCAATTTAACTGAACGTGCATAGTTCACGATCGTGGGACTCGCTGCATCTTTCGTTAAAAGCGTTTTAACCCAGTTGTATTCAGTTTTCAGAGACTATACAACGGACCAACTGTGTCTAAACACCTCGAGGTCTCTTTCAACCTTTCAACGGATATCTATCAATCTTCGTTAAAAATTTCATACGTTCATCCACCTGTTGAACCTTGGAGTAAATCCATAAGTGCTGAGTTGCTTAAAAAAGTCAGTAAATCTGAAACTCAAAACTACTTTAACAAAACAATTGTTGCAGGCCTAAATGAGGCCGGCTCGCTGACTATTAATCCTTTACAAATTTTACTCAGCTAGCAACTGGGAATGACCAATTTTAGCCATTGGCTGCTCCAGCGATAGAAGTAGAAACGTGCGACTTCATGATACTTCCTAAGGCAGAGCGGGCGAATTTACCCGTTCACCATGCGCCGGTTGTGGGTCGTAAAAGGTACAATCCTGACAATCCACGTGTGTTTTGGATGCAAAACAGGCAGCGATTTTGCTACTTTTTAACTTTCCCTAAGCTGTCTTCCACTTAGAATAAAATTTTTTGTCCAGTTGTGTGATGGGAAACCAAAAAACGTACCAAACCCGTACTAACAAACAAATTCATTAGTGGAACAACTCTAATTTATAATACAGTATTCTTCGACTGCGATTTCGGTACGCTAATACCTGTACGAGGGCTTGTGGGACGGTATAGTCTCCCCCCATTCCGCTTAAGGTTTTTTGAAATAGCGAGGGTTAAGAGGGGCGACAGCCCATCAGCACGGAAGGTACGAAAAGTGCCCCACAGCACTCTATACCGACATATTCTATTTTAGAATAATCTAAAAACGGTTGTTTCTGTCTGTAGGTAAGCATTCTACTTGCATTGTGCTTATTGTCAACAATATATTGAAACTGAAAAGTACTCTAATATTTCACAGTTCAGTTGCGAGAGGGATGCTTGCTGTAGCGGCTTCGAACTATGACGCTAGAAAGACCATGTTAATTATACGGCTCTGCGCATTAGCTAAGCCAAATCTACACATAAACCTAAGTCTAGTCCTGCTAGTCTCCAACTACCGGTGTATTCCTGTCACGCACGAGGGCACTAGGGAAGGTCCCTGTATGGACCATGCTAGGAATTAAAGATACATACGGACCTTTGAACACGCCAAATTGATATTAATTAAAAATGAAAACAAAACAACATGCGATCTAAGTCATGCACCATGAAGCATTCCAATTATATACACATATATATCAAAGCTTTGTAATATTTAATAATGATGGAATCGCTATATATATAATTGTAAATTTCTGCACGTGCCATAGAATTGCGGTATATACAACCGAAATCAATTGATCGCGTTGTTGCCACTCTGTCCTTACTGTAGAGACCCGAATAAAAGGGGGCGGGGGTAATAAGCGGGGGGTTCCCATTTTGACTCCCAATCAATAGGAGTCCGTATCCCTAATTAGAGTCTGTAACCGAATAGAGTCCCTCAACAATAATGAGAGTCCATAAATGTCAATTATCCCTAATTGTAGCGCATAAATGATTTCAGCACCAAATAAGTTGAGTTCGAAACTGTAAAGCGTACTTAAGTTTTGAAAGTACATTCTTAAGTATAGCGTATAGCCTTGCATTACAGCTCAAGGTTTTGATACAAGACAAACGTTTAATTTAACGTATATTTGCAATACCCGATATATAGTAGCAACGAAGGGTGGCGCAGAGCGGGTTAAAAATAAATAACAGTCAATAACAGGGGGATACCCTCTGGAGATGCCAAATAAATACCAGTCCCTCCTCGTATTCGGGTCACTACAGTATGTTAAAACAATTGTTTCGCAAGGAAGAAGACTAGAAACAAAAAATTATACATAAACTTATGACTATGAGGTCAATAGCTACTTTTTTGCCGAAATATGGCTACTACTTGCACAACACTATCACAGTTTAAGACGACCACACGTAACAAAACTTGACGCGATAATGCAACCTTGACTCAACTAAACTTAACGATAATGCAAACTCGTCTTAAATATACGTATAAACAACAAAGGAACATCACAACGGCGCCGCCAATAGAAAATCTACTAAGACAGCGGATCTCGGGACCATTAATGCACATGTTTTCACGGACATTTAAACCACAAAATTAAGAAATCCTATCCGTAGCACAACGAGCAAGCAGCACTAAGTACCAACTCCAGGTACTCGTTCGGTCAAATTGCAGTTAAGTAGATTTGTGCGAATCAACTACCACTGACAAATGTCGTTACTAAGGTTACTTGAAATACACCCAGCTCTCGCATGCATGGTGCAATCGGAATTACGATTCCGATGAGAATTCCGATTCAGAACACGTCCCGATTCCGATTGCACTATCAATCGAATCGGAATTTCCACATTTTAATTCTACGCCTACTTGTTGTGATATGTTGTATAAATATTCTGCATCATTTATCTATTAAATGGTTTTCGATGAGTTAACTTATCAATAATTGATTGTAGTTTAGTTTTATAGAGCCAAAAAATGATTGCCAATTTGTTCATGCGACGTTTTTAAGAATTGTTGCCGGCTTGCATATGCCCTAAATCAATATTATGTACTTGTTAATACAAATCATCCGTATAGTCACAAAACTTGTGGTTCCGATTCCGGTATAAATTTGCTGTTCCGATTACGGTATAATCCAGTTCCGCTTTGCACCCTGCTCGCATATTAGCGGGCAAAAGGCTCAGAGCACTCTACGCCTTTTTGGGGGGGCGGGTACGCATCCGCTGCTTCTCAATTTGTATACCATATGCACCGACACAAACCATTACTGGTCGCAAAACATAAATGACTAAACATATTTCATTTCAACCATTATCACTATATCCTCTGAGCTTGAGTAACGCGACAGCATGCCCCATTTCAATCCGAAACCTTAATACAATATAAAATGTTCCCTTGGTACGCTGAGATTAGACAAGACACACCACAAAAAACCGAAATCAACGAACTTTCAACTACCAGTGACAGCACCACTACAAAATTTCATACTCCACATCACATCACCAAACATAATTATTAAGTTAATTTGATTTTAGTCATACCTATAGTCAACCTCATATAACATATATATATTATAGCGTCACCCAGACCTGGTTTCGTGAAAGATCAAAACAGCCGCCGTTATCATTCACATCAGCGGTGCCGCCGCATAATTTTCCTGATTTCAAAGGTCGACCAGATTCGGGTCGAGAACAATTATCGCATTCATCATCATCTTCTTCTTCTTCTTCAGACGACGAAAATACCCACGGGATCAAGTGTGCATGCTCAGCTTCCAAACCAGCGCCGGAGCTACGCGCTCGTTTTGCCTACATTATTATATACGGCATTACAGACGAACGCTTAAAAACATCCAAAAACAGTTTCACAACACATCATCGACCAAATCGACACTATTGTCAGTTTCTACTTCGCTTAGTATATCAATTGTTGCCATTTGAAATTAAACACAAACAAAAATGGCAAACTCATATGCAACATGGTATCACGACAATTGGTCGCCGGACAACTCGTCGACCGACTCCGTTTGATCCGAAATTTTATCGACTCAACATTTCGTTAGCAATCACTATGCGTAGGCTTAGGCTTAGAATTACGCTTAGAATTATGCTTACATTGATTTACAGGCATTAGAATACTGTTAGGGAGACAAGCGGTGCGTAGATTGATTTACATACAGGCTTTAAGAAACTGTTGAGCAAATAAGTGGTCGGGCGACAAATTGTCGTAGATTCAAGCAAAATATTAAACAATTGCGTAGTATTGACCGTAAAAATTGTCTGGCTTTATTAATGTAATTTCAGGGTTCAAAGTCAAAATCCACGATTCAGTGCGACAAGTAACAACAACCAACCCAATAATAACACCAAATCTGCACTCTGCAATAACGCTTACTTTATAACTATTCACGGCTTTTGGGCACTTCTTCCTCATTTAAGGTTAAGGCTTAGCCAAAGAAAGGCCCAGACAAAACGTTGGACGTTTGGGCGTTAGTAAACCGTTTCCGAAACCTAAGCCTAGCCTTAAAATCTGAGCCTAGGCCAAGGTCAGTGTGAGAAAAGTGTACAAGAGCCTCAGTCTGAAATGGAGCCATACGCAATAACCTTCACGGTTTTCACACCAGATAACTAAAACCTGAGCCCGTATTCTCATATGTGTGTAGCACCTATTACCAGTTGGTGATAGGTCTTGTTATTGTCAAACCAGTGAAACGGTGATGTTTGCAATTAAGCACATTTATTGCATTCGATTTTTACTCTACTTTTGTGCAAATTTTGAGATCCGCAATTGCAGCAGTTTGGTTAGTTTGAAACGCTATTACTAACTGGTGATAGGTGCTATATATGCATTTGAGGATATGGGCCCTTAGGTTTAGCTTTATTCTTCAACTCAGTAAAACAACGCTAACGAAGACAGTAAAACGTTATTATATTTGGCCGATCTGTAATTGGCAATATGCTGCATATATTCAAAAGTAGATACATATTGGTACGCATGTGATGAATCGTACAAACAACAGTGGTTCCTATGCCCTCTTTTAGCCAACGAGCCACCACTGCCGCACCTCATGCCCAATGTTACTTTTAGGGCCGTAACAGTAGATTAAGTGTATTCCTAAGCATAAGCGTTGCAAAAGCGTATTCCTAAGCCTAAGCCTATGCAAAAAAATGTAGTCTAGAATGTAAGCTTACTTTTTTACAGACCCACCAGAAACTGGGACGGCACTAAAAGTAACATGGACCCGCGCCTGCCTCATTAACGTCAAAAAAGCTCATTGTTAAATGCTTAATTTCAACTAACCAATAATCCAGTTGATATTCCTTCTCAACCGCTCCTATTTCTTTATAAAATCCACCTCACTGAGCATAGATTTTTCGAATTAAGTCCTATTCACACGTGCAAAGTTTTTGCTTCGAGAACTTACAGCTGCAACTTGCACTTGCAAGATTGTTCAAAATCATGTTCGAAAAACTTGCAACTGCAAGTAATTTCGTTAAAAATCAAAGCTAGAAAATTAGTTCACATGAGTGAATAACAATGTAAGTTCAATGAATTTACTGCATCTGTTTTTGTCATTGGCTGATGAAAAAATGCAAATTCTGCGTGCAAGTGGCAGCTGCAAGTTCTACTATCCCAATTGACCGCACAGTACTGACTTTTCCTAATAAAAATGGTACAATTAACTGCAATTACATAACCTCATTTATTCCAGGAACCGAAATATATCGTGTAAATTTGTGCATTGTACGCAGTATTTTAGTTATGCAAACGTATCTTTACCGATTCATTGTTGACTTGGATTTTTCATCTCGCTTCAGTGTTAAAAACTTAAACTTCTTTAGTAGCCCAACAAATTTAGTCGCAGCAAAATGTCCAGTATTTCCACAAGTAAGAAGCTGTACAGCAGGTTTATAATGAATACCGGAACCGGATACGAAAGTCGGTGTTTTGCCGGATATTAAAACGGATCCGGATACCATGTAGATTGTTAATTCCAAGATGTAACACAATTGGTATGGAAACGTTGGCCCATGTATAGAACAGGGTCGGATCGTTTTCCGAAGGCTATAATAGAGTCAGTTTAAGCTTTAGACTAATTGTTTTTTGCTTAGGCTTATACTCAGGAATATGCTTATACTACTGTTCCGGCCTTGTTCTATACATGGGCCGAAACGTTCGTGGCAACAACCTACTGCTAAATTAAGTGTATACAACACTTATTGAACAAAACGCCAGCTTATGTATACCAAATTCAGTATTGAAAGACCGACATTTCAAAGAATTCAGCGCTATCCCACGTACGGTGACTGGTTATTTAGCAAAACAAATTACAGAACCTTTGTCAACGTTAAAAAATCAACAATCCAAATAGTTAAGGATTGCCTGACACTACATAATATAATATCACATTAACGAAAGAAATATGGATTTTGAGTTTAATTTTTTGAGGAAAAATTATTCCGTGACACTTAACTGGTTTTAAGTCGACAAGAATACATAATGGGTTGGGTACCAATACCTACATAGTAACATATTTAAAGTTATCGCAACTTGTAGCCGTTTGTAGTAAATATTAAATTCGATCAAGTTTTTCAAGTAAACGCAAATTAGCAGAGCGCAATGCAACAGATTTCAATGACGATATAGGGACTGCAAACTGAATGCAAAGCGTATACATTGCAACTGAAATGCTATAGACAGGCACGTAAGCTATGAGGTTAAGTGAACGCAAAACATTACGTACATTACATATATATTATGCATTTCAATCAACAAAACTATAGAAAAAGATTTGTGTTGCACTAAAAACATGGCAAAGAGACATAGTTTCAGACTGCGGTTCACACGGATTTTGAGCGTAAAATTTCAAGTTCTGATAACGAAAGTAAATTTTTGAACGGTTTTAAACTGTAAATTTCGTTGTCGAAAGCTGTCGTTGATTCTCATTTTCACCAATCGGATTGTTTCACACATGCATATTAAATAGAGGCTCGTAACCAGCAGCTCCAATGGTTGTTACCGACTTGCAAGCAAAGATGAACATTTTCCAGGGTGGGCCAAAATTTTTCCCGGGTGGAAGGCTGAGCCTCCCCCTGGCACCACTTGGCTACGGGCCCGATCAAATAACGTATACTGTATGAAAAAAGGACTGAAAATTAGAGGTAACTAATAATTACTTTGTTGACTTCGATAAAAATGTAACAACTGAAGCTGCAGAGGACATTGTCTTTCACATCGCAACGCTTACACTATGTTGGCAGCTTTGCGGCTTCATGAAATAAGCAGTTATAGATCTCTAAAAATAACCAACCTTCCCATGGACGTGGACTTTCGATATTTTTCGCCTATGGCCAGCACGAAATATTAGCTTAACCAAAATTGATTTGGTATGCTTTTTTTGAAATCTTCAGGCTGAAGCTGAGGCGATGTGCTTTTTCATTACTTTTCGGACTTGAAACTGAGACTGCCAATCTTACGTACTAAATTGGAATGTATCATTTTCTTACTTACAACACCAAACTCATAACACTACACATGTACATAACAATTCGAAAACCCCTTCATGCATTTTTATACACCTTAAATTGAAACTTGGTAGCACACATGTAAGCAACGGTCGAATAGTCAAATTAATATATTTTTCAGAGATACTGTCTTTTGAAATTTTATGGCGTTTGCGCTAGAGGGCCGTATAATGCCTAAACAGCTAATTATTGATCTTAAGCCATCTCTGGCGTACATACCGCTATCTTCGTGAAATCAAATATTGCAATAAGAACTCCGATTACAATCCGTTATGTCCATTATCTACATTTGGTATATAATACGTATATTTTTTCTGATTTCAAATCTACAATTGCCTATGATTTTTTACTGCAGTCCAGTTCCAATGCTGCAAAATAAATTCAGAATAGCCATACCATTACTTGAACACGCGTCGAAAACGACAAAATGCATTAAAATGACAAGCTAGTCGTGATTCGGATTACATAGTATAAATGAAATCATTACACAAGGTTACCACTATGGTTTGAGATGCGACTGCGATTGGATCGCGTCTGTGGGCCCGCCTACTTAAAGGAAACAAAATGCAGACGCGATTATGAAACTGCGGCCGGAAACTCAGTTGTGAATAATGCGCAATTAATTCTGCCCGTAACTGTAGTACAGCACTAAGTCTTTAACGAGAAAGAATTCATGTTTGAAAGAAAAGTGAAGCACAAGTAAACTTAAGCAACGGAAACGCCATGCCAATGCGCGTTTAAAAGCTTACACTAAGTTCCGAAGAAGCCAATCAGTAGTAGACCTTAGTTAACTGGACACTACATTTCTGTATTGTTGTCCCATCAAAATAAAAAAATCACAATCATAATTTAGAATCTCGGTCATTAACCGTATCTTTAACGACGCCAGAAACATTTATCAAACCGTACTCTACTGATAAATCGATATTTTGAGAAATTACTAAAAAATAGGTACCGCTAATTGACATTGTACGCACAGAGTAACTACAACGCCTGCAGAACTACTACTGACGGTAAACGCACAATAATTGGCTAAGATGCGATGTTACTCACATTCATAAATTATTACTATCAAACAAAATTAAATCTCACGTAAGAA
Organism: Enoplolaimus lenunculus; assembly: GCA_030248215.1. Lineage (NCBI taxonomy): Eukaryota > Metazoa > Nematoda > Enoplea > Enoplida > Thoracostomopsidae > Enoplolaimus > Enoplolaimus lenunculus. The sequence continues at coordinate 62,661 of JASANG010003836.1, forward strand.
TACGATTCACTCACCTTTTCGGCTTGATTCTGTAAATTTACGGTGGTTTCCATTAACGTATGAACCAACCAACGCTTGTCCTTAAAATATAAATGCCAAAAGAATCGTCTCATTATCGCAGCCTCAAACTGAACATCGAATGTTGTTCAAAGTAGTTAGCTTTGAACTAGGCAAAACGGAGCAACTTGCGAGTTGGAGCAAAAAGACAACACAGTATAAATATCAATAAAATATCGCACACGATCCGGACGTAAATTGTTTTCCAAACCGGATATTGAACACCACAATTATGTAGACGGCAGTCTACATTTACTTACTTTTGCTTTCTTAAAGAACGGATGTTTCACCAGTTCTGTTGCTGATGGTCTGAAAAGTAAAAGCTTACAATAGAACAAAACCACCATCAATATTCGGTATCCGGCGATACCAGAACCGGATACAGATATCGGTTTTTTGCTGAATATTAAACCTGATCATGATATCCGGTCGCAACTGCTCTATTAAAGCCAGCTTGAATCAACAAAAAATATTTCCACCTTTTAGTTGGATCTTTCTGCAGACACTCAGAAATCATTTTACGAAACGTTTTTCCATAGCCTTTGTACTGATCTTTGTCTTCAGCGCCAGAATCAAGTGTCGGTGGGTCGTTTTGGAGTGTAAGCATAAGTACCTGCATTTAAAAATAAATAACCTACTGTGCGAAAACGGTTTTCTAATAACTTAGTATGGCATGAGAAATAAAATTTAGTCATGTTTTTAACTTTAACACGTTCATCAATATTAGCAAAAATATAATAGAATCTCAAATTGCTTATACGATTTCATACAGATCTAAGTACCAGGATCACTAGAAAAGATGCTGAGACGCTATATGATATGTTGTAGTTCCCACATTTATTACGGGCGCGTGAACGTAAATACTCAATTTAAAAATTAGACACAACTAAAACAGCACAGCGTATGTGGTTGTAAGCCACTGACAGAAATCGTTATTGCACTTCCAATGCTTGCTTACTAACTTTCAGCGGAGGATATTTATGATACGGAGCAGTACCCGTTGCTAGCTCGATCGCTAAGATTCCAAAACTCCATATGTCCGCTTTGAAGTCATAGCCGGTCACCTAAATTTCAAATACATCGTAATTGTTAACCTGACAGTATTGAGCGCTGGCACATAAATTACCAACCGGTCTCAGTGACTATTTACAAGTAGTTTTATGGAAAAAGGCGAGAAACATTCAAAATTCGCGCTTTGAGCCAGCATGAGGTTTATACGGTAATATAAAATTTGTAATAATTCTCCATTAACGTCTTAAATTTTAAAATGCTGAATGTGCAAATAAATACCTTCCTCAGTTATATCAATAGGAGCAGGAATTAATATACACCACGTGAGCTGTGTTTGCAATAATTACGATAATCCTGTGGCGATGGGTATGAAATAAAACTTTACGTTAATTCGAATGTTCCGTTTAAATTCTATGCAAAAGTCGAAAGTCAACGTGCGCTGAACCTGAAATCGATCACTCAAATCGTTTTAAAGCAGAGCAAAAACGCAACATGAGCCGGTACATTCTGCGACTGCGCCTGGTAAATCTCAACAAGTTACACGGTCTTTTGTCGGCCATCAGAATCTCTTGGCGACATTAAACTCACTAACCTGTTCCATTACTTCAGGTGCCATCCAACAAGGCGTTCCAACAAACGTATGTCTGACCTTTTGGCGAGACAAATCCTGACCAGTCGATAACCATGACGATACACCGAAATCTATAAAAGCAAACAATGAAACCTAGACGCCTAGCAAGAAAATTTTTTTCTTGAACCAAGCCTTTGAAACAATTAAACCGAAAACTTTATTTTATACAACAAAGTTTCGATCCGAATATTGACTTCTAGCCAAGCTTTAATTGTTACAGCAGACAAAATAATAAATCTTTAAACATAACCGTTGCTGTCAGAGTCGTATTATGAACAAAATTAAATGTCACCTGCTATTTGAATGCTGCCATCTTGAGCAAGCAAAATGTTTCCAGCTTTAATATCTCTGAAATACGAAACATTTTGCTATAGTATGTTGTTACAGTGCGACTTTATGCTTAATAACAGAAAGCTTATGTTACGACACGCAATCATATCCTGCTCATCATAACCTTCACCATTATAATTAAAACTAGCTAGCCAGCTTTGCGCAATGCGCAGGTTAACGAATGCCCAAAAATTTGCATGCAAATTCTCTTGTCCCTGAACAATCGAGTTTATTATCTATGAAATTACTATAAACACAGCGATGTTGCAAAGTTTCCTAGAATACATGTGGGCATTCCAGTTTTAATTATATTGCGACCACCGTCGGCCGCAGTCCGACCCGATCCATCTCAGAGGGCCGGTGTTGAAGAATCAAGGTTTAGTCACTTAATTTTGAATTTAGGCGTCACTACAAGTGATGATGCCTCTTCAGGTAGGTGAGAGGCCTCAGCGCCTGCTGTGCAACCTGGGCAGGCAGTGGCTTAGATAGTCGAAGACGCTTCATCCTGTTCAGCAGGGGAAGCTTCAACGCTACTGTACATATTGGACAGGGAGAGTACGTTCAAATTTCTGAACTCAGGCAGAAATCTAGTGACTTTTGGAAGAAATTTCATCCAAGGGTCTCTCGAGAACGAACGCCTCAGCATAAAGACCATGGCCAAGTTATCATTGATACAGAATGGTTAAAGTTAAATGTAGGGTGCTGCACTGAGCATTTAAGGTTATCGGATGTTGCAATGGGCAGTTTCTAATTTTGTCTACATGAGCTACTCTGGCGGTACATCCTATATAGCCACCTATCTATCTATTTTTAATTATGCTAGTCAACCGGCTTTGCGCAATGCGCTAACAATTTATGATATCTGAATCAAGATATAAACCCTGCGGAAGAAATGTGCAATAACAGTTTCAAGATTGTTCGCATTTGATTGTTAATCTTCCTTTAGTAAATATTAATAAACTTTGGCTTAAAATTTACTTTAGGATAGCTCTGAGCATTAGGCTCAAATATCTTGAAGCCTAAACTAATACGAGAAAAAACTCCTTAGTATTTCTTAGATCGAGGTAAATTCCGTAATAAAAATTTATTCCTGATCGACAAAAGCTAATCTGCAACTCAACGGTAACTTTTTCCAGTACGCAAAGTTTCCACCCAAGAATACTACAATTTAAATCATCGCCATCAACCAGACAAGCTAACCGATGAATTTGTCCACTATTGTGAAAGTACTCGAGGCCTTTCAAGACTTCTTTCAAAATTGTTGCGATCGTCATTTCATCCAAAACGCCATTTTTGCAATCGGATTCTTTCATTTTGAATTTAATTATGTCTAACAGCGAACCTGCAAAACAATTTACAAAAGTTTCAACTGACAACAAAAAGAAAATATTCTAATATTGCATAAAAAATACAGACTCATACTCAAAGGTCTACCATCTACCCAACCAATCCGTGTAATACTTACATACGTACCAGTACAAAGCTTTTAACACCTACGCCAATACTCAACGCGCAAACCATTAATCAAGTCAGACAACACAACTAACGGAGCTATTAGTTTCACAAAATCTGTTCGGATTTGTGATTTTAAGCTTGATATCGCCAAAAATGACTATTTTTATTGCTAGTAAATAATATAACAAAATTGCTTATTGTGTGAAAGCAGCTTTATGCGGTTCGCAATAATTGGTATTACACAACACAACCGTGACTGAATGGAAAGCCGGTTACACAACACTAGCTAATGCTTATTTATTTCTAATTATAGCCTCGCTAACTAACACCAACACTACTTCTTCACGGACGGCTGTCTCCTTTATATGAAGTTACGTGATTCTGCTACAGCAAATGCATTACCTGCATAATATGAAAGGCACATTATTTATAAACTTTTTCGGATCTAACCAGCGCTAATAAAACTTCATTATTACTTCATGGTTCTTTTTAACGATGCCCTGCACGAAATGCGCTCAACACAAAATTACCTCCGGCAAGTAGCTTTATAACCAACCACAACTCTTCGCCGACAACGAACGACGTATAATAGTTTACAACATTAGGATGGTGACACTGGGACATAGCTTGTATTTCATGCTGCAATAGAACAATCGTGGAACATATATGCAAGGCTTGTCTATTGATTTAATGACTATTTTGAGTATAATCACTACCGAACGATTACATAATGTGTATGTATGTTGTATGCACTTTTCCATTTGCTTTCAAATATGGGTTCGCAAGATACGTATGTGTAAGGGAAGAATTTTCGGTTTCTGTTATACAAAACAGGGTTTGCAATTCTAAGCTAACGTTATGTACATATGTTAATGCAAAAAATGAGGTTAATAGAAAATGTGCTGCATTCCAACTTAGACATCACATCTGTGTTTGTCATAACTGCATTTTCGTGACTGCAAATTAAGTTACGTACGCTTGCGTCATTATGTTTCGGTTTACGTCCTGTTTTAATGCTTTACTATTGCATCTAAATTCACCGGTTGTACCCCAACCTGGGGGCAACTTCTCGACATGCAGGTATGACGGCAATACTGTGCGACAGCTGGATTCTTACTGACTACAACAACACATCGACGTTGGTAAATGAAAATATTCTTAGTTTGCTCGCGAGCCAGCATATCTAATCACAGTATATAATTTTACGAAGTATATAGACGAGACTGTCTCGTTTCATTATATATCTCTTACAAATATGTAATAATCTCTGCGATTAGCAACACAACCTAAGTTTTTTAGTACATAAATGTCAGACACAACCATCGCATATTAAAGGCACGACAGTTTATACAAATAAACTCCCCCAAGAACCGCTATACAGACTCGACAAACGAGTCAGCCTAGACACAGACATGGCCCACTTGTATTACCAATGTGTACCAGAGCAAAGCATATACAACAAAAGCATCGTTTGAATATATATAAACAAAACACCAGAGGATTAAAATAAAAGACCCTTCTGAACGGTGTTCTTTACGAGTGGACCATATAACAAGTCAACCCCATAGAAAATAAAAACAAAAATATACAAACAGGTCGCATACCAAAAGCTCTTCCATGCTTGTATTGCACTTCTCTAAATTGATTCGTTTAATGGCACATTTTTCTTGTCGAGGCACACAGAACGCCGAATAGACTGATGCAGTGGCGCCAACACCTAGAAATGTAAGCTGTATAAATGTACAAAAAACAAAAGTATGCACGTAATATCAAGAGCGGCTGATCACTCTTACAAAATAGGATGCAGCTAGCGCAGTTTGTCATTGATCCCGGATTGGAGGGCAGTCAACGTTCCATTCAGTTCAACACCGGTATCGACAACTCATGGAAATTGTAACTAAGTGCCAACAACCAAGTGTGTGCAAAATTGTCAATTTTGTAGAGCGTATGCAAAGAATCGCGTAGAAACAATATATATCACGGTTCTAAAGGAATTCCTGATTCAGGCGAAAGTGCGCTGAAACTGAACAATAGATAACACCAGTCGTAGTGGGACTACATCGATTGAGCGAAGCTCGAATACACGTAAGCAATTAAGGTAATATGCAAATTAGTTATTAGCTAAATATTCATTTATCTGTTTTGTAGGTTTGTAAACAATGTATTCAGATTCCTCGCGCCCAAAAACCCTTCAGTCACCCTAATAACTATTGAAATGGTTTAAAATGTCCTAATTTTGTCTTGTCAATTAAGCTAATAAGCAAATTAGCTATTAACTATTCGATTATCGGTCTTGATGGTTTGTAGACAATTTTTTCAGATTCCTCGCACCCAAAACCCCATTACTGCTGAAATTATGTAGATTGCTTGTAACCCTAATAATTACTGAAATATTGTAAAAACGCCTGATTTAGGCTTATCAATTATGCTTATATGCAAACTATCTATGCTAACTACTCAATTATCGGATTTAGAGGTTTGTAAACAATTTATTCAATTGCTCGTCCACCAAAACCTTCAGTAACCCTGATAATTATTCAAATAATTTAAAGTCTCAATTTTGTGTTGTCCGATAAGCTAATAAACAAATTACTTATTAGCTAACTATTTAATTATCGGTTTTAAGGTTTGTAAACAATTTATTCAAATTTATCGCACCTAAAAACCCTTTAGTGCTGAAATTAGATTACTTTTAACCTTAATAATTAGTGATATCTAGTAAAAAGTCCTAATTTAGGCTTATAAACTATGCTAATATGCAAATTATCTATTAGCTAACTACTCAGTTATCGGTTTCGGAGCGGCTTCAAATTTTAAAACCCCTGAGCGAGGTTTACACCTCAGGATAATTGGCTTTCAAACAAAAAAATTATCAAATCGGTTCAGCCGTTCCTAAATCAGCCAAGCTTACGGGCATTGCCAAATATTGCCCTTCGCATCAACGATGGGCGGTCTCATTCTCAGCAACTTTCGGAACTTGGCTGGTCTCGGTCTCTGTCTAGGAACCAAAGAGGTGAAAAAGCGATAAGCAATCACAAAAATTTTCCTTGGATAGCTGCTTTGGCCCGGAAGTATATATACCTGTACATTGCGCCAACCAACACAGACAGCGAACAATTGTGGAGCACCGCTACCTGGTTATACAGCAATTTTAGAAATATAATGCCCCGTCTGGTTACTCAAAATTCTGTTTTTGAAAGCAAACTAACAGCCTCAATTTTTGGTCATCACCAAAAAAAAATAAAATTTTCGGAATAAATTATATATTTTTAATCTTTTTCGTAGTTTTTTGTGCTTTTCACAGTTTTCGAGGTTTTTTACAATATCTGCTCATAATTAATGCGTAACTATGAAAATTCACAGATTCGCAGCAAAACTGCATCATTAACTTCAACAATAAACCCATACATTTCGTCAATCCTCAACTTCTTGGCTCGGTTCCAAACCACAGAGTCCAAAAAACCAAAACCATGACCTGCAAAATACCGAGACTTGCCGAGACCGAAACTCCCACACATGTTCTACTATAATATCAGCTTAATTGTGTACAAATTTAGTTCGTAACTGCAGCTAATTAACTGACATTATTCATTGCAAAAATGCGTTTAACTCGCGCTCGTTTACGTAAATTAACAACAGAAGCTGCAAACGTATCAAAATTTGAACTTCTTGAACTGCCCAGAAATGTAATCGCAACACGATTTTAAGAACTCACTTATAAAAAGCAGTTTTATGATATCGGCACTGTCAGAACTGCACGGTCGGGATGACTAATTTCTGCGAAGTAATGCGAATATACATGGTTTTTTACTTTATCTCTCGAAACATATGGCCACGCCCGGGAATCGAACCTCGGACCTCTCGCTCGCAGGTCAAGCGCAATAACCATTATAATATGGGGGTGTTTTAAAATTTTAACCTGTTCATTAGCTACAGGGTAATTTGCATAATTGGTTTAGCCTAAATTGGGATTTTTTTAAGATATTTCAATAATTAGCGTTACAAGCAATCTAATTTCAGCAATAAATGGTTTTTGGGTGCGAGGAATCTAAATAAATTGTCTAGAAACCTTTAAAACCGATAATTTAATAGTTAGCTAATAGTAATAGTTAATTTGCATAATAACAGAATTGATAAGCCTTAATTGGAACTTTGTGCAATATTTCACTAATTATTAGGGTTACAACCAATCTAATTTCAACAATAGAGGGTTTTTTGGTGCAATGAATCTAAATAAATTGTCTACAAACCTTCAAAACCGATAATTTAATAGTTAGCTGATAGCTAATTTGCATAATAGCAGAATTAGTAAGCCTAAATTAGAACTTTTTAATATTTCAGTAATTATTAGTTACTGAAGAGTTTTTGGGATGCGAGAAATCTGAAGAAATTGTTTACAAACCTCCAAAAACCGATAAATGAATAGTTAGCTAATAACTAATTTGCATAATAGCGTAACTGCTTAAGTGTGTTCGAGCTTCGCTCAATACATGTAGTCCGACTACGACTGGTTTCAGTTTATCAGCAGCAATTATGAATTTTATAACAAACGAAGACCTTGAGCATAATAAAAATACAGCGGAAAAGATACTTTAAATTATACAAAATCCGGCATCCGGTTCATGTTCCGGTAAAAAATTCAATATCCGTATCCGGTTCCGGTATCCGCTATATTAAAATCCGGTCGCAACCTGCTCACAACCAAAGCATGAAACTATGAAATTATGTACTTCTGAATAATTTGGTATGTATTACTCAAACAGCAATATCCACAATTTATTGTCGGCCCTGAAACTGAGTATGATCACCTTTTGCTGCCACTCTGACTCAAAGACCGAATATGTATCAGAATTCCAACAGGAACTGAGTTTTACCGGAACAGGGACACGAAAATTGATTAAATTTTTACACGAACCGGAATTTCAAATAAGTTTCATCACCGAATTGCTGTTGGAATTTTTGGGAAATTAGCCAAAAATGTTTTGCTCAAATTTTCAGCTATTTCATCATCAAGTTTTGCGAAAACATTTCAGTTTTTATTTAAAAGTTTGTTACGTAACAAAATTGAAGGCCCCGGACCCGGGGCTGAAATCAAGGCACCGGACCCGGGGCAGGAGCCGATACCAACCGGGACCAGGTTAGAACACGTAAACAAAACTATCAACATGAGCTATGATATGCGTCATACGTATTTGGTGGCTAACAGCGAAAAAGCTACATATTGTATAGTGTGTACAGCAAACCGCGGAAAATTACAAAATACCGTGTTGTCAGTCAACTAAGAATCGCATATAAAAACTTGACCCAATTAGGGCCCGGTAAATAATGTGCTGGCCCCGGAAAATAACGTGCAGGCCCCGGGGCGCTCCCTAACTTAAATTATTATGAATAATTTCAAATTTGCCACGAAATCGCAAACATTCCGGTTCCTGAATCTTTGAATGCAGAAACAGGAACCGCATTTGAATTTCTGCAAAAATCCCAGCCAAAGCAGAAATTCCAGTGAAACCCTGATGCTGATCTGCATGTGCAGACACGACATTCTTACCAATCAATTCGAGATTTTCATAGCCTTCCGCTGAATTTGGCCAGGGCACTTTTTCTACCGCTTCTGTATTTGCGGCCGCCGCCATTTCTATACCTTATATACAGCTATACTACAAAGACTTATGTAACAGTATTCTCACAGTATTTTTAGGAATTCTGAAACAATGACATACGTAATAGTAAATTTGGACGCTGTACACATTCAAGAGCACTTGTAGATTGAACAAGTTACAAAAATCTACCAACCCAATAAATAAACGAGTGTTAGCCATATACAACATGTGGCTAAATGAAATGTAATTCTTCCCGAACTAGCCGATGGTTTAGGTTGCTAAAGCTGCGGTTAACATGCAAGTGTTTCAATATAATTTTATAATCTCAAATTACCGAAAAAGATGAACGTCTAAGCAAAAGAGATATGTATGTATGTATAAATAGGTTTACACAAGATTGATATGCACTTCCCATTTTTTTAAAAAAGCAAGTTGTAGAAAAATCAGTAATGGCACAAAAGTTATATATGTTTGCAAGACGCAAATATCAGCCATATTGATAATATCCCGTATCTGGTTAGTTTGTATATAAATAACACGGTAACATAGTCAAGGAACGATATAGTAATTGGAAATTAACTCTTTTTGTACGGGAATGTTAAAACGCAGATTTTATTGTGCACTAATGCTCAATTCCTCTAGGTTTCTGGGTGCCATCGGAATTCCGATTCGGATTAGAATCCCGATTCAAAACGAGTGCCGAATCCGAATCCGATTGCACAATCAATCGGAATCGGAATTTTGAAATTTTAATTTTAATCTTACGTACTTGTTGTGATGCGTTTTATAAAAATTCTGTATTATTAATCTATTGAGTTGTAGATTAGCTTTTACAGAACCAAAAAATCATCGCTAACTTGTTAATGCAACCTTTGTGATAATTGTTGCCAGCCAACAGACCCCCTAAATCAGCGTGATATTTGGCAATACAAATTATCCGTAGAGTCGAAAAATTTCTAGTTCCGATTCCGATTACAACCGCGGTATAACTTTGCTGTTTCGATTCCGATTCCGCAGTCACCCAGTTCCGCTTTGCACCCTGCTAGGTTACTGTGTGATAAATGTGGAAAGCATGAATTTCCTGGGTCTGTTAATTTCTTTTAATTTTTGAACGTCCTAAAACGTCCTGTATGCTCCACAAGCGCTAACCAGTCGTAGTGGAACTACATGTATTGAGCGAAGCTCACATGGTTCCCCCCCAAATTTCTCCGAAACATATGGCCACGCCGGGAATCGAACCCCAAACCTCTCGCTCGCAAATCAAGCGTGCTACCCATTACACCACACGGCCGATACATATGCGACACCATGTATACCAGCGTTCCTCTTTCTTCAGGCGGCCGATCCGTACCGCGAATCCAAACGTCTCTGAATCCATAGGCCTGCTATGCACGGCTGGAACGACCCCTTTCATCGAAGTACTGGGAATATACACGGATTTCCCTTAATTTCCCCGAAATATATGGCCACGACGGGAATCGAACCTCAGAATTCTCGCTCGCAAGTCAAGCGCGCTACCCATTACATCATGTGGCCGATGTTACAATTTTCTCTAACGCTATATATGCACGTGTATGTATGCTTTACATTACACACACTATACACATACATATGCTACACCACGTATACCAACAATTACTACTTAAGACCAAAGGAGATGCGCAGGATTTGCTATATGAAAAACTGTTTTTATTCCAAAAATGCGTTGTGAGTAGCATCTTAATGCCATTTTAAGGTTTTTAATGTTGTGCAAAATCCAGCGAAACAGAAACATCGCGGAAAACTATGCATTTTAACATTGTTTCTTGTTTGCCATAGCAGTAGTTCTTGTTAATGTTTCGCTAAAACGTGGTCACAGATCCTCCTGATGTCAGTTTAACCCGACAGTACAAAAAGTTGATTTATAATGTTCCATATTGCACAATTCTGAAAAGTATGTTTATTTCACTTGGTAATTACATACAAGCAACCCAGATATTACAGTGGCATTCAAATCGTCTAACTTGGGTAAACCTGGCTTAATCTAAAATCTGACATTCCGGAAAGATCCTGTCTTCTGACATGCATTTTGCCCACAACATGTGACCTAAAGACTCGTGCACTCTTAAAAATTTTACCACAGTTTTTATGCTTCATCTAGAAACGTTCCTTTATCCCTAGCACTAGCTACATAATTAACTGCTACACTATTTCCTCTTCAACTTGTAGTGTTAAAGTTGAAAAAATGAAAGATTTATTTCTGCATTAAAATTTAACTCTCAAACTAAACATACTCCTATATGAGTGTCGATGTGCTTGAAATTGCGTACCGCTGCAATGAAATCTAACATATCTGTTTTATTGGAGCATTTTTGAAGATTGCATTAGGACATCAACAGAAATCTACATTGCATTATAGGCGCGGTTATTTTCTGAAAGCAGTGGTATGGAACGTGCCCCAAAACTTAACCTTCGTGAGTGTACTCAAGGGGTAATTTTGTGCGTTTCATTATTTTTGGAGCGCGGTACGGGGAGAATTGCGAGAAAAGTAAGAACACCCATATAATTTCAATTTTGCTGAAGTTCTACACACAAAATAAAATTGCTGACCGACAGATTGTGTATATGTGACTGTACCACCAGCACATGTTTATAGTGCCAACACTGGAATCGTATCCTACTATTCTACTAAAATTAACATCTAGTAAAAGTATGTGAGTAGGCAAATAAGTATGTGCTTATTACTGGCATCGTCAGACACACAGCTCAACAGGTCGGATCAGGCTTGGTCTGCCATCATTCTCCTCCTGCTGACGAGGACAAAGCTTGCTGTACGCGTGCCAGTTAAACGCATACGAAAAGATATTCAAAAGTAAAAATAAAAAAAACATAATAAAGACCATGGCAAAAAAACGAAAATGCAAAATCAGTAGCACAACTGTCTGAAAGGTGCGTAATAAAACCATTTAGATAACAAGGGGGTATGTATCTCTCTTACATTCATCTGGATAAAAAACATTTATTATGTCTAAAGAACTAAACGATTCTGTTGTACTTCAGGAAATGGCTCAAGTCCACTTCTTTTAGAGCAATTTAACAATATTAGAATTTGCTGCTTCAATCAACGGACGATTACGTACGTGGCCAGGGAGAGAATTCCAATCCACAATTTGGGTTACAAAATTGTGTTTTAATACATTTGTCTTTAAAATTGAGGTTTCATTAACTTCTTAGAACAGATGCCCTGGAATTCCTATTTGAGGCAGTATATAACATAGCTTATGATGCGATACAGTACCGAACGCTTTAGCAAAATCCATGTAAGCAACATCAGTAGATATAAAATGGGGGTTTTACCCCCCCCTCCCGGAGGGGTGGACAGAAATCCATTAATCACATGGTAAACCTATTAATCACCTGGATAAACCACCTAGGTAAACCAATTAATCACCTGGTAAACCTATTAATCACCTGGTAAACCACTTGGTAAACCGCCTGGTAAATCTATTAATCTCCTGGCAAACCAATTAATCACATGGTAAACCTATTAATCACCTGGATAAACCACCTAGGTAAACCAATTAATCACCTGGTAAACCTATTAATCACCTGGGTAAACCACGTGGTAAACCGCCTGGCAAACCAATTAATCACATGGTAAACCTATTAATCACCTGGTAAACCACTTGGTAAACCGCCTGCCAAACCAATTAATCACCTGGTAAACCAATTAATCACCTGGCAAACCACTTGGTAAACCTATTAATCACCTATCACCTGGTAAACCCATTAGTCAGGTCATCTGTCCCACACAGTTGTTTTCTGGTGTCAGCTGTTTATTGTAAAAAGATACACCCAAAACACCTATTCTCTGTGTCAGCTGTTTATCGTAAAAAGACACACCCAAGACACCTGTTTTCTGGTGTCAGCTGTTTATCGTAAAAAAACAGGATAAGGTAAACCTCATTAATCAAAAATTTCTGGAATGCAGCAGTGAATTGGGTTAATAAAAAGCATTAGAACCCCTCTGCTTTTATCCGGGCTTGGGACCAGTAAGCGCGATGTATTTAATGACAACGTATTTTTATTTAAATACAATGTTACGAACACATTGATAAAATTCGTCGTCAAAATCAATGCCATATATAGTGCACATGTTATTCACATCTTGTTTCGAAAAACAATCTCTTGACATACATCCTCCAAATTTCATATGTCCACCTTGGCCTGGCAAATCTAACTTACACGCCTCGCATCGCGTATTGTAACCTGCTTGCAGTGCGTCAATAATGCGATTTGCTTGCTGCTTCATTTGCGTTCGCTGCAACTCCAACTCAAATTGTTCTTTTTGCTGTAACGCCATCTTCCACTTCTCTGCGACACGAAATTCAATCATTTTAATGTTCACTCCAAGTACCTGAGTTAGCCCATTCCAAAATTCCTCTTCCATTGCGTATTCTGGATTTTCGCAGTGAACAATATCCATCTTTTCAAACACACTGTTGACAATTTCTTCTTCATTTACCATTTTGCTAAACTGATTTTAAAAATACGACTTCAACAAATGATTAAAACTTCTGGAAACTGCAACGAAATAATTTTAAGAGTAGTTTCTGGAATATTCCTGTTCATAATTGCGAAAGTTATGACGTCAATTGACGTCACTGCGTTATGATAATGTGGAATGCTCTAGAACATTTTAATGTAGAGTATAAAAGCTCAGGAATGTTGCAATCAGATTCATATTAACTCCTTAAAAGCAGCTATGGTTTTTACCTGTAACGTCTGTTTGGCAAATTTTACACGGCATGATCATATGGCGCGACATCAAAGCTCGGTTCATAGAGCATCTCAGCGCACGTGCAACGTGTGTGACAAGCAGTTTACACGCATAGACAACTTCAATCGTCATATGCGTAACTACCACAACATGGAACGCGGACCACGCTGCTCACGTAAACGCTCTTGGCAACCCCAAGTCTCAAATATTCAGCGTGTCAATATTGATGAAGCTGCAAATTTGGATTTGATACAAAAACTGGCTCAAGATATTATTGATGGTGAACCGCCTGAAAAACAGCAAAGAATGGAGACCGCCAACGTAAAGTTACAACAAAGGAGGCAAGCTTTGAAAGGTCATTTATACAGCTATTATTTGATACCTAACGGTTTTAGCAATGATATTTCAACATTTTTAAGTGATTCGTTGATGGTAATGCAGGAATTAATCAGTCGGCATTTAAGTAATGGGATCAAGATCTGGATTAGTGTTGAATGTGTATTGGAAAAAATGGATGGAAATACAATGACAGCACATTTCAATAGCAAGGCGCGAACGATCCTGCACGAATCAAGCATTAGTGAACAGGTATCAACAATCCACAGTGAACTGAGGAAAAAGTTAGACGAATTTCAAGCGCGAGGATCCGGTTGGATGCTACAAGAAGTACGACACGCTGATGTTCATATAAGCAAGTACCGACCATTGCGAGGATCAATGTATAAAGAATTACCTGCCTGGGTGCGGAACAAACACGCAATTTTGAATATTCAAAACAATGATGATAAATGCTTCTTGTGGAGTATATTAGCAGCATTACATAATAAATCATTCAAGCAACACGCGGAACGAGTAACTAATTATACGCAATTTGTCAATGAAATCAATATGAATGGAATTATTTTCCCGGTAAAGATACAGGATATGTCCCGATTTGAGAAGCAAAACAATATTTCAGTGAACG